>VTPC01003164.1:0-18793 GCA_011009095.1 Ignelater luminosus
TAGCGAAAGGAAATTTATCTCATTCTGATCTTTTTTCCCCAGAAAATCTTATTTATTTACCTTGCCACATTAAAATTGTTATGACGGTCACAGACTACCATTAAATCTCTAGTGAAGAATCAGGTCGTCTACGACTTTTATCTTTGCTGTAAAACTTTTCAGGGATGTAGAGATCACGGCGATAAACGACAACTGCCTTCGAGCAGTTTGCTATAAAAAAAGCCGCAACCACGAGACATCTAAGAAAAATTTTAAAAGAAAACATTTTTTTGACCACTTGAGCGTTGAAGTTTTTTCATGCCTTTATCTTGAATAAAATATTGAAATGCAATTATATTAGAAAAGTAGTCTATTCTATTATTTGACAAAAATGTTATTGTACGTGATTTTTTTATTCTCAGGGGATATTGAAAACTTTAACATAAATGTCGTCGTAAGACCTTTGATGTTTTAACATTCAACAATATTGTACTGAAAATCAATTTTTGGCCACGGCTTCGAAAATGGCGTGATACGTAGTTGAAAATGATGTTTCGAAAAAAACATACCCAGAAGCGAAGAATAGAGAATATAAATGTTATTTATTGCATTCAATACAGACGGAATCAAAACACTAAAGGGAGCACGATGTAACCTTAACCTAAAATTTCCGCGACTAGAATAGGAAACGAAGGACAGTGACGCCGTCTGAATGTCGAAATCCTTGCCAACCAAACGTCCATAAGGTTACGGACTGCATTTATTCAGATAGTAACGAATTTGGGGCAAATATGTGCGAGGGAGAACGAACTATTGCAAGTTTTCAGGCAAAAGAGAGAAAGGTGCCGTTGCAGGTCTCTGCTCCTGCTACCAGTTGTTGACCTAGTGCCGCCGCTGCATCCAGATTAAATCAATATGTTGTTAAGCTTCGTCCTGGATTTGCATTTTGCTCCCTTGGGTTGGTTTTCATGAAGTTATATCTTTAGAACGGTCTAGGATTCGAAAGTGTGCGGTGTAATGGCAGGATCTTATGTTTATTTTTCTTTTATGGAGTACCTTACCTTAAAGCTCCTTCAGGAATAAAAATCCTACTTCAGATTCTGCAATATCCGCTCGAAATGATCCCGCGACGGCTAAGCTCAGTTTCCAGTATTTCAAATTATTTCCCGAAGCTCTAAAATATTTTTCATTCTTCCGGGTTCTTAAAAAACCTTAAAGTTTTTTACTTTTGTTTATTTTTTCTTATTTGCTCATATAAATGCTTCAAATTCCCTTGTGATACAAAAAGAAAATCCATTAAAGGTCATAACATTCTTATTTCAATTTCTAAATTTAGATGTATAAATATTACAAGAAAGGCCTTTTCACAGACTGCATTTAAAAGAACAAAGTAAACAACGGAAATAATTAATAGCATCTTTGTGGTAACATTTCAACAAATTTCATTTTCATAATATTCGATAAGTATGTATTTATAAACAGTTTAAACTAAAATTAAAATTATAGTAGTTTGTAGGTACTATTTTGGAGAATGTAATGAAAAGAAAGATTAAAAGTTGAAGTTTCAGGAAGAAAATTAATAGACAGATAAATTGTGAGTTAAAAATGGTTAGGTAAATTAATAATAGGAAAAACTCAAAATTAGAATTTCCTTTAAAACTTTAATATAGTGCTAAGAGCACAGAATTAATACTCAAGCCACCTAGTGTTCAGAAGAAGAAACTCGGAAAAACGCTGAATGATTTCCTTTTCAGGAAAACTTCCAAGCTCCTTCTGCATAAATAACAGAAAGTTTAAAAAAGATTCTCCTCATTTTCACACCTAAAACTAAAAATTTCTATATCAACAAAACTCAAGTTTCGGAAATATAGATTTCTAGCTTTATGCACTTTTCAGTTTGATACGATACAAATTCAACCTAAATATTATTGTTGTAGTAACAGAAACCTATTCAGAAAAAGCACATGGAGAAGATGCCTACGAATCCCTAATTAAATCTGCTAAAAGTAAATATAACTGCGAGAACTTCTTCAATCATTTTAACAAAGGATACTGCTTTTATTATTACTAGCCGATAAAAGGCAAATGTGTAAAGCAAACAAACAAAAACAAAATCACTGCTTTGACAAGCCTGTAATTTCGTTTTAACGAATAGAATCAAAAATCAGCAGATATTGTTTGGGGTAAATCAAGTATAAACCGGAATTGTTATTTATAATTTATTGAAGCATAATAAAAATACATACTGGCATTTTTTCTATATAATTTCCATCTTTGAAAACACATTTTTCCCAGCGGATAGATAGTTTATTGATCCCACTATTGTAAAATGAAGATCAACTTCGCGTCGACCAATTGCACACGAACGCTTTAACAGGAGTATCATCTTCAAATATTTGTCCTTCAAGTTCTTGTTATAGTGGCCCGAACAAATAATAATCGCAGGACAATAAATCCGGACTGTATGGAGGGTGCTCCAATGTAGTCCAAAATAAAGATGCAATCTTTTCTTGAGTTTGAGTCGCGGTATGAGACCGAGCGTTGTCGTGAAGCAGAATGATGTCTCGGATTGGAAATTGATCTCTTGTTTGACGATATGCGGGTTTTGCTTTGGGTAAAAGTCGGCGGTAGTACGCAGATTTCACAGTACAACGTTCATGAAGAAAATCAACATGCAAAACGCCTTTGAAATAAAAAAAATACTGTAGCCACAACCTTTCGAGCTGATAGTCAAGTTTTGGCTTTGATGGGTGCAGTTTCTCCCTCTTTGTAGTGGACTCAAGTTTCATCGCAAATAATGATTAGGAGCAAAAAATATTCTTCCTCTCAACAACTTCTGGCAGACTAAGGAACCACCATGCTGCCACTTTTTTAAATCCAAGATTGTCAGTAATGATTGCCTGAGCACTGACAAGGCGACGAATCATGAGAATATTTTTAGTAGTAACAGTGGTCTTTGCGTGACGTTGGTGACTTTCAGTTTCAACTGCTTCTTATCTCTCCAAAAACTGCTTATGCCAACTATACACTTGAGACGTCTTAAGTGTGTTGTCCCCGAACTGTGCCTCAGGTCTTCTTAATATTTCGAATGGTTTCACACCATCTATCGTGAGAAATTTAATAAAATTACATTGTGCAAGGCTCTTAGATTGTAATGCCGACTAGAAAACAGTAGTGTGCTGGCTCTCTACGATGGGATCCCCTCCACGCACCCCTACGTACAACGCTAAAAAGCCACACTCCTTTCCATTAGCCGCGCAACAAGGACAACAACAATTCCGATTTATATTTGATTCATCCTCGTAGGAAAACTCTGCTATGAAAACAATTTCCTCATTTTGTGCAGATGGTTCGTCCAATACGATTTGAAATTGCTAATCGAGCAGATTGGATTCGGAAATCCTTACCTCTCTTAATGAAATTCAAAAGGATTGGTCTCAATATCTGGTTTGTAAGAACTTGTTTGAAGGACCAACTTATTCCAAAATTTGGAAATTTGGAAACTAAAATCATTCCTGAGGCTACTACATCTTCAAAGAGAGCTCAACTAACTTGGTTTCATTTAGAAAATTATAAGTGATATAGAAACAGAAATAATCCCACCTTCGAATTATATAATCTACATTTATACCGTAGTTCAGTTTTACATACTTTAAGAATTTAAGATAATAACTCATTACGTCAAAAACATCTATTCAGTAAACGTGTGGTGTGAAATTATAGGAAGCAATGTTATTGTGCTCATTTTTTCCCAGGAATATTGCCTGGTAAACTGTTTTTAAGATTCCTGCAAGACAATTTATCGTTTTTACTGAAAGATGTTAGGTGTAGGATGTGGTTGCAATTAGATGGGGCACCACCACATTCCATCGACAAGTGACAAATAATTTAAATGTAACATTTGGCAACAATTGAGTTAGTAAGGAGTCAACTACACCTTGATCTCCTAGAAGTCCTGATATAACACAATTAGACATTTTTCTGTGGGGTAAGGGTACGATAACATAAAGAGGAAATTTTGAATGTGGAAGACTTAAAGAGTTAAATTAGAAATCTAATGTAGAACAATTAGTAACCTCCAAAGCTGATAAAGGCAATTTCATGGTTATTCTAGATAGACAAAATTATTTCAATAAAGAAAATAGTTTTTTCATTAACTTTATTATATTGACAAAAGACCCTACCATTAAATTCAATAAAGATTATAAAACCACTATTCATGAAGCTAAAGGAGTCCTCAAGTCAAATTGCTACTAAAATCCTTACGTTCAATGGCATGGATCTTGCGTAATATCCCGGTTTCGGCTTTGTTTAAAACCGCTGTATTACTGCAAGACTCATTGCTTTAAGTAGAAGAGCAAGGCAACGGCTTTTCTGCTGCGTTTGCATACTTTGCAAATAATTTAGTTGAAGCGGCTCGTAAATCGAGATCAGATAACGGCTTTTTGTCAGGAAGTATGTCGTAAGAGTAACTCTTCTCCATACGCCGATAGCTACACTATCCGCTCCACTGCCTATGTTCATCATATTATGCATGGTTTACTACATTATTCAACCAAGTTTAAACTGCTTGGCTTTTGCTTTTATGTTTGGTAATGACACACTGCAAAAGTGTCACCTTGTATAGCTCAAATGTCAATTCCTTTGTTGCATGGTTTAAATCAAACCACTTTCCTATTTGATAAGATATCTGCAAACTCTTGCAATAGCAGACAAATCATCATCTCCAATTAAGGTTTATACCCTCTATAGCCAAATTGGATCCTATTGTTTTCACCTTAGAAAACCATTGTCAAAAGTAAAAAAAATCATATTTTGATTATTTACCCCAAATTTACTTACAATTAAAATTAGTTAGTGTGTTTTTTCGTAGAGCAGTCAAACACTGAACATTAATTTATTATTGAACTTAGTAAAAGCAAAAATTGTTTATAATGACTACTTCGAACTTCTCAACATTTTCTGGATTTGAAAATTTTATTTTATTGTAGATGTTGAAGCAAATTGTTGTCTTGTATTGTTGCAACCAAGTCAGTTCATTGTACAACATTATTTAAAAGGTTTTTAAATTACCCAAAGAATAAAATCCAAACAACTCAAGTCTAGACTTCTTTCAGGTAGAGTCACCAGATCACCTCGATCAATCCACCAACCTGAAAATTTAAGTTTTTGTTTTTGAAAACCATATTTTGTCGTTTAATAGTTTCCATAAATCGTTGTTTAAGAGTTTTACAGAAATATTTGCTCTTAAGCTCTGTAATTTGTTATCGATAATTTCAGCTCGTAAATTGACACTAAATCGTACTTGATAGCTGATGTATAGAGTAGCATAGGAATTCTCGTTTATGCATACTAAATAACCCATCACAAGTGAATGAGTCATCAGTTTATAGATTTTGTCCAATAAAGTCGGAATTAAGTTGCGATGCAAATGGCAACTAACATGTTGTGATATTTTGTCACAAATTCTTGTTTATGCAATTCTAATTCTTTTTTAAAGATTGAACAGAAATTAGTAACTGGTCTGGAAAGAGTGAGACGGTCTTTGAAATAAGTTGTAAATTCTTTTATAAATTGCAATTATCACCTGAACATTAATTAATATTAAGTCGTTCATTAGTCCATGTGTGCGTAAGACTAACTAACTTGGTCTAACTCCTCTTGCAAGATTTGCTGGGTCAGAAGTCACAGTTAAGTGAAATGTGATACCTTGACACCCAACACGGACTGTTATTCTCTTTTTCTTAATCTTTAAAGTCCTAGGGAAGCACCTTATATGTAATTTTTTCTTTCTTTCTCATCACTTTCTGAATTATCAATATAGAGCGTAATCTTGTGTTGGCTCCGTTTTTTCTCAAGTCGAAGAAATTGACCACGAGCTTAAAATCAGAGGATAGCCTTTGATAGACAACGTTTATCATAAAAAGAAAATCTTAAAACAACTTTTCGAAACTGAAAGTTGCAGACATCGTTTAAAGGTGTTGAATTGGATTCCTTTTTTGAGTTTGAAGCTTTTTAAAATAAAATTAAATTTATTAAGTAAATTTCACAGGAAAGAGAATTTCTATTATTATAATAGAATAAAAGCATTGCACCTTCACCTGTTAGAACGCACACAAAGGTTAATTGTAACTCTCTCTACGGGCATAGATAAGGAACTATAGGAACTTGGGCTTAATGGCAAAGGCTTAGGGCTGTCAGTGGGATCAGGTGCAAGTAATTTAAATTTGCAGAAGGGAAGTCAAGATTTATCAATAAATTTAATATCACCGTCCCATTGGTAAATTTGAATAAAGCTTCAAGAGGGCGCAAAATGGAAAGAGAATCATCTCAAACATTTAATCGTAGACTATCTTTTGCAGTTAACAGTCACAGTAATCCTGAACTTGGTCGTACCTATACGATTTCCGAAAGCACATACGCAAGCTTGAATGAATTAGTCGAATCTTACAATTAGTTTCTGGTGTTTCTTCTGATAGGTTCAATTCCTTGTTCAGACTTGTACTAGGTGAGAGCATATCTAACCCAAAAGTCACTAACCCACTGCAACATGAAGTTTTTTTTAACCTTAATTTACGAAACAAACCTAAAGCTCTTGATCTTTTTTTGCCACAACTATTCCTTTTCTTAAAAAAAATAATTAATAAAATAAAGGTTGATACTTAGTTAGGAGAAATCGCTCCTTCATCAAATGAAGGTGTCTACATTAGATTTTAGGTCCTTTACAATATATTCACCCCGCAAGTCAGTGAAATAGTATATTAACGGCGAACGCTTCTGAGAAACTATGCGTTCAGTGTAGTCCATTCAATGAATGCCCAAAAGGGCGAAAGCTTCTGAAATGCTATGCATTCAGTATATTCCAGTTAATGAATGCCCAAAAGTGGGTTGTAGAAGACATGGAAAGAGGGAGAATTTTTCTCTTGAAGAATGTGTTGGGGGTAGTTAGGAGGAAAAGATACTAGACGTCCTCGCCCCTAGCCCTGCCGCTTCAAGCAGGAGGGAGTGGAAAAGTCCCTTTTCTCGGTTTTTGCTTAAAACGTATTCCTTACAAAATAAAAGACTTTTAGTATCTTTTCCTCCTAACTACTTCCCAACACATTCTTCAAGAGAAAAATTGTCTCCCATTCCATGTCCTCTGCAACCCCTTCGTTGACTGGACTAGTATACTTAGAAACCAATTTAGAAAAACAGTTTTTAAGCGCATTCGAAGAAAGCAAGTTCCATTGTCGAATACGCTCTCCTGTATTAAATTCTATATGTTTTCGTCTCAGACTATAAAACCGCGCAATAGAATTTACCAGGAGTGACTACATGCCGACCGAAAACTAAATAATATGACGATAAGCCAGTCGCCTCGTAAACTGCAACACAAATGGCATTCTCGACCTTGTACAAGTTTGTATTCCATTCTTTAATGTCATTATTGATGTAACTACGAACAGCAATGATGCTGACTTGGTCCACTCTTTCAGTAACAATTACCTGTGGGTGGTATTCAGGCGTCCATCATATGTTAGTTTTGTATTTATTCATTAGATTACGAAACATGGAAGAAATAAGTTGAACCCGTTGTCGTAAATAAGGATTTGTGCACCTCAAATGTCAGAATGACCAGTCTTCTAAGTACTCAGAAACTGCAGTAGCAGAGGCTTTCCTTAAGAGTGAAAGAGTACGAACTTTAAAAAGTAGTTGCAAACTACTAATAGTAAATACCAAAAACCTCTTTCAGAGCTTAGAAGTGAACATAGAATATCTAAACTAATAAGTTAGAATGGAAAAGAAGTTTTTTTTAGGTTTCTCCATGAGTCCGTGTTGCAGACTTTGTAAAACCTTATGTTTGGAAGAAGTTCTGCATGTGACAACGTAACAATGAACATGTGTCCGGAAAGTTTGCTAATAATATTGCTATGCTACACCTTGGACAGTTTTAAAATATCTTAGATGAGCTGAAACAAGATGACCGTGACAATGTCTTAAGGTGTCTGCGTTGAGACTTAGATTTTCTGGTACCACTTGTATCAATGGAAGCAAGTTCTAGAGGAGTACATGACATTGTGAACAACATTGAGTTTGCCATTCTGATGCCCAAGAACAAAATCGAACTGTTGCAACTTTACTGCCCATCAGGCGAGATGTCCAGTTGGCTTATTGACGTTTTGAAACCACAACTATTACGAGTTCTCAATATAGGAGATTTTAAATCGCGAATATAACCGCTAGACATTTGCGTTCTGTAACGATGTAATTGCATTCATTCCGATTCAAGAATCTGCTAACGAAGACAATGAGGGTATTTATGCTCTTCTTCTTTTTGAACTAACACTTCTTCAATACCCATATCGGAGGTATCGGTCTGAATGCGAAATTGTTTACTGAATTCTGGAGTTGTTAAAATTGGGACAGTGACTAGTAAGCAACGTTGTCAGTACTAGTAGTGAGCAAGCCTTGCCGACGGTAGTATTTTAAATAATAGATTGATTTCCCTTTCAACACTGAAGATCCCAGAAAATCTCTTTAGTTCTGCAACGTTGTTGGGTTTGGAAACGTACGCAGACCTTTATGATTAACTACATAGCCTGGGTATTTCAGACCTGGACGACATAACTTACATTTTTCAAAATTAGGCGTCGTAGCTTTTTAACATTTACCCCTTTAAGGTCTCTAAGTGCTTTTGCAGTCTAAGTACGTTAACACACAGGGTTGTATTGTCTCTGGGAAGATCCTGCCCATCAAACGCTGTTGTATCCGGGGGTTATGCAAACCGAAAGGCATCCGAATAAATTCGAAAAAGCTCCTTTCCGGCGCGGTGAATGCGCACTTTTCAATACTAGATTCCTCTTAAGAAATTTGCCAAAAGGCATTTTTGGGGTCAACTGAGGAAAAGTAGCTTGTCTAAAATACTTGAAATATGGAAGGGAGTATGCGTCTCGTTTGGTGGCTGCATTAAACTTATGCCCGTCAAAACATAACTGATGTTGTCTGTTTGGCTTAGTAACTAAGAGAATGTAGATGCTCCATGGTAAAGTGCTGGGAAGCACTACACTCAAGTTTAAGAGACGGTCGAGTTTTTGATTTAAATTATTTCCAACGGCCTATAGTGTGGTATTTCGACCCAAAGGCTGGCCAAAATTATATTCTAGAGCCTGCAGCTCTTTCTTTTGCTTTTTCCTAAACAGTATTACTTGAATAGTAATTACAAATATTAGAAATTTGTTTATTTAATAATTAGAAATACTTTAAAGTAGGTATCAAGAGGAAAACTGCCTACTAGCTGCATGTAAAACGGCATGACTGATATCTAAGCACAGAAATGTTTAATACGAAATAAACTCCAGATAGAAATAATTATAAGCTTAATTTACAATCGCTTGTACCTTAATCAACTAATTAATATTTTATTTTATTAATCTTTTTTATGATTATTATAAATGCTTAGTAATTCAATTGTTTATTAATTGTATCATTGATTCAAATCACCCCTAGGTCACCCTCTAAGTAGCGGTAATTTAATTCCTTTCTTATCCCAAGTCGAAATTAAATCAGATGTGACAATGTTTTTAAGATCATGGCAAAGCTGACTCTAGAATTCCACTAAATCCTCCTTTATGAAATATTTAATGTCAAGTCAATTTTCAGAATTTCCACAAACCGGGTATTATTCAATTTTACAATTTCTTCACACCATCGTATTCATAAAAAAAGAGTAACCGCCAGAAAAAAAGGAGAAATGTATATTATAAAATCATAATACAGTACAGATTTGGGTTTCATAATAATCTAGCATAAGAACCAGTCGAAGAGAACACTGAACGATTTACATAACGTTAAAGATTTTTCAGATTTCTAGTTTCATGCTCCATCTGTAGGAATCACACGCTAATAGGAACTTTCTCAACTAGAACTGTTATAAATTATTGTAGCTTTTTATATTTTTGAATGTCCTTACTACAATTTTCTAACTATACACCACCAGATGGCATATACATGCAATCCACTGTATTTACGAAATTACTTTGCTATTTTATATGCAAAACGTAATTTCTAGGAAATTTTCTTTGGTTTCGTGTTAAATGAACATTAAGGAACAGTTTCAAATTCGTTTATTGCTTGTCGAACGAGCAGATTTACTATTATCACCCAGCCTTGCATGAAAGCAAACGCGATATCGACTAATTTATGTAGACAAAGGGTAAGTAATTGTTTTTCAAATGGATCTCATTTAGAACTTACAGAATTTATTGGGAGGAATTTCGCTAAATGTACCTTTTTGTAATTTAGACTCGCTTTTCACACTGTCTAATTATTAAAACAATAAGAAATTAAACGAACTACATTATTAAAACAAAGCATTCCTAAGGAAATTTTGCTTAAATTCCTGAGAGGTAGATTTGTCGTTCACAATAATAATTGGTAATCAAAGTTGAAGCATTAAAAGCAAATTCATGATTTAGTTTAATGAACGGCAGTGCACTAGAAATTCCAATATCTGTGTTCAAACAAACCTCATTTACGTGCCATAGGCTAAATATTGAGAATTAATGTTGCTCTAAATTAATTCTTTTATGCAGCAAATCAAATCTAAACTTTTTTACTATTTGTGGTCTTTGGTTGTTATATTTTTGAAATTTAAATTCTACAATCAATTGGGAGATTCTAATTTCACAATAAATTATTTTTGGAAACTTAATTTGTGTTTGAAAAAACTGGTTTTTGTAAAACAAAACTAGTACCGCTAAAAAAGATAACAATGGAAGGAATTAACTTTGTAGTCTACCAAATCGAAGCTTATATCAAAAATATACTTTACAGATATTCACATTACAAGGTTTACAAAATTTTATTAATCTTTAAATTAAATTGTAATTGTATGATGCATAGTTACGATTCATGTTATCAGTAGAAAATTTGCAGATTCTAAACATCATTGATTGAATAGCTTCTTCCATATGAGCAACTCTCTTGTACAATTTTATGTTGTTAATCTTTGGTGAAGAGGCAGGAATTTGATTGTTAATATTAATACAATCCCACTGTAAGGAATATTTTTGACAGAATAAGGGTTCAAGAAATCCAAACATTTAAACATTCTCATAATTTCTTGTACAACATTTTTCGGTCATAAATTCCTAAATTGTTAAAATCGTACTATGTTATGTACCTAAAAACACAATAATAGCCTAAAATGTATTGATTCATTTTTTAAACTGTGGTAGCGCTAGTAGCAATGTTTCCTTCAAAGTTGATTTATGATTTCCCCTCTCCTTCTATGAGGGATTTTCAATTGGGATTCAGTATAAAATTTTCCACTTCTAACAATTTCTTTTCCTGTTGGGAATGTTCTCTAGCTGAAAAAAGGAAATAGGCATCACTTACAATTTGAGTCCTATAAATTACTTTATTTTTGACATAGTCTCCTTGAAGTTCAACGCACTTGGTCTAATGTTTCTTGAGGTTTATAATTCATTTGCAGAAGTGTTTTCTTGAGACTATCAAAATACTCGTTTACGCTCTGTATCACCCCTTTGTTTGATTCCAGCAAACAAAGCTTCAAGTATCGAGAACATGGTAGAACAGTCTTCTTTTCTGGCCAAAGAATCCGTTGAATTTTTTTTAAACACTTGCAAACAGTCAGTTGATGTTTGCCTGCAAATTTGCGTTTGTTCTGGAATGAGCAGTGTAGAAAAAGGGTTATCTAAAAAGTATGCCCATTTTACTTTAAACCTGTTTTTGTTGTGGCTCATCACTACAGGAGAACTAACTCCTTGAGATTTATATATTTGCTGTTCCCTAGTAGAGCTTAAACCAATTGATGTTGTTCTACCAGCCCATAGTTTGAATCTATACCTTATTGGTTTTCCACGCATGTACAGTTTACATCAGTATCTGCCGCAGTAAGTTGTTCAATCGTCAATGTCGTGGTATATCTTTTTCAGATGATTAAAGAAAGGTCTAAGGTTTGCAAATTTATCGTTTTGGTCAAACTTGATATTATCACAAAAATGTTATAATCAATATATAGCATCAGATACCAGATCTCTTTGCATATCTTTTAACGTTTTCTAAAACATACCTGAACACTAGATACCCAATTATCCACTTAGTATCAATACCCCAAGAAAACATTCTTTGTTAATGATACTACTAACAAGCAGTATTAGGGAACAGCGGTGTAATTGTATCGGCCTCAATAATATCTTCTATTATCGATACAGGACACTGTAGTAATCAATGCGTTATTTTTTTATCGCCTTAAATATTAGAAAATGATAAACTTTAGGTCACAAAATATTCGTCAAAACACTTATTTCACTTTGTGTTAAGAAAGTCAAATTGACGAAAACTCGAATATTTAAGCAAAACTAAATGGTGGCAGTCCTGAAATTATTTCTGTAACTTATTAGAAAAATACTTAGTAGATACATTCCAAAGCGGATACCATATTTAGCCATACTTTTAAAACCGCCAAACAAAAACTAACAATTCTTATTAAATACTAAAGATACTTACGCCACACAAAGACAATTTATATACTGAGTGCTAAATCTTGGTAATATGTAAGAACGGC
The DNA here is from genome assembly GCA_011009095.1 of Ignelater luminosus. Classification (NCBI taxonomy): domain Eukaryota; kingdom Metazoa; phylum Arthropoda; class Insecta; order Coleoptera; family Elateridae; genus Ignelater; species Ignelater luminosus. The sequence goes on from VTPC01003164.1 coordinate 12,548, forward strand.
ATATACGATATTATAATCTATCTAAGAGACATTTTAGTCATCAGCTAATAAAAAAACTGCCTTAGAAAGTAGAAAGATATTTCAAAGTGTTTACCTGCAAATCTGGTAATGTCAAAAACTGTTTTTATGACGTAACTTTAGAGTAAAAGGCCAACCAGGTACAGATTATTTCTGCACAATATTTACTTAATCTTAAATCTGGGCAAACTCGCAGTGTACGGTGCCCATAATATTTAACAGATAGTCACAAGAAAAAGATCTGAAAAGTATTTGTAGTATTCTCAGTGGTGAGTGTACAAATCAATTAGTGATCTTCAACTTACCTGTTGTCCTACCTCAGCTTAGGTATCTGTAACAAACTAAATTTCCTTTCTAACAAAAATTACAATAATTGTAAACAAATATCATTTATTGAAATAAAAGCAGTTAGAGGATACATTAGAAATATAGTAGCAAACAAATAATAATTCACATTACCTCAGTAAAATATTGATTTAACGGTACGTAGCTCATTAAGAAGAAACTTGCCCCGGCTTCTCAGTCGGTGGCCTTGAGCATAGATAAAGAGGAGCATAAAGTTATATAAAACAAATTATAACTCAAACAACTTAAACTAATATTTGTTTATTATCAACATGGATATTTCATATGAAAAAAACCTTTAAACAAACTATGTCTCGCTACAGATGATGCTAAGATAATGACTACAATTGAATCGTAGATTAGATAATCTCCCTAAAGGGAACAGCTACAAAAGGAAATGTTACACTTATGGTTGCAAGATCGAAAGATAACTAAAGAACTACGACTTACGCAGAGGTTGCTTAAAATAAAATTAACTTACTTAACTATAATTATAGTTCAGACCCTAATTAGAAATTTATTAAAATATTTACCTAATTTTTTTAAGTATTTCAAAGGTTCGTTATTGCTATTTGCCAAAAATTGTAACTTATCATTACGTTTATTTAGAATAATTTCTACAAACCATTAGTGGTAGGTTTCAACTAATTAAAGGGTAGTGCAGATTATTTATAGCAAAAAAAAATTTAACAGTTAAGGTCTCATAATAAGAAATCTCCATCAGTACAACGCTTGTTGCGGGTATTGAAAAATAAAACTTGACCAATCCTCTCTGGTTCGATTAACAAAAGAAAGCGATCAAGTTCTTTTTTAACACCTGAAGAGTCGCCATAGATTTCGATGTAAACGAGTTCTAATGGTTGCAAGTTTTTTCTCACTAAATTAGTTGTATGCAAGATTACTATGAACACGGCATTTATATGAAAAAGATATTTTCCTTATTTTCAGAATTATCATTGTTTGCTCTTGACGCTTACGGTTGACCACCGCGGCCAACAATGTATGTTTCTTGTATATAGACCACAGCAGACAATTGTTGTCCACCAAGCCTGTATTAACCTGTCACTTAAAGAGTGGCTTAGATTAGAAAAATGAACGCGTCAAAGGGTCAACAAAGGACTTTTTTGAATATACTCACTTTTTACAACTCGAAAACTATTTAGCTGATTTTGATTGTTCTTGTATATATGTATAAATTCCTCTAAGGACCAACAGAGACCCTATACTGTCCCTCCTCCTTGGTAAAAATAAGCGGGTTGCAGGTAGAAAAATCCCTATGGACCTTCTTGCTTAGAATCACGAAAATTGAGAAAAGGAGTTGTTTTTGAGAATACCTCACCATTGTTTTAAGCTAGGTGAGGTAGGGACTTTGCAAGATATCAAACTCCCGTTTGGCGTGTTCGTTCCCGTAGTAGTGACAAGCGCTATAAGGTTTTCAAATCTGAACGAAAAGAATTGTAAAGCAAAAGTGAAAAAAGTTAGTATGAAATTTGGCTTCTATACTTACTAGAAGGGCTAGAAGCTAAGAAAGAGATAGTCAACACTGAGTTTCAAGGCAATATTTTATTTTTGCACCTTACTCTCAGTTTTGTAAATTTTGAAGTTTATTAGTACCTAGTTTGCAAAATTATCTGTTGGAATATTGAAAATACCTAAAACGTTTAGTGTTACCGACTAGACAAGACTTTTGTAGATCTTATCTTGTCTAGTCTATAATGTTCAAGACAAGACCAGCCTCACTTCTTATTAAAATATTCTAGACAAGGCAAGACTTCCGGGCTTTTTAACACGATCTTTGATTAAAACTCTAGAATAAAGTAGGTAGGTAATGCAAAAAAGTTTTGTATATATAGAAAGGGCTTACCTTCCTAAGCAAGGTGTGCATTCTGTCATCGTTGTGGAATGATTCTTGCAAACGTGCTGACCGCACTCCCTACATATTGTTTTCACCTTTAGGTTTTTTTGGCGTAGACATGGGCAGCATCGATTGTAATTTCTTACTGGTCCTGCATCAGTCCTCTGTTGTTCTGCTGATCCAAGTTCATCTTTCTCTAAATTTTGTAATATAGATCTGAGATCCTGTGATTCTCTAATTGTAGATCTTCTTTTAACGTGATCGATAATTAGTTCTTTTCCCAAAATAATAGAAAATTCTAGTCGAGTAATTTTAAAGGTTTTATTTGAAGCGAAAAGCAATAATGTATAGGCTCCAAATACAGCTATTGGCCATCGCTGGATGCGTCGTTGACAAGAGAATGTAGCGCAACGTTGATCTAATGCGTCTACTCCCCCTTTGGTTAGAGTTATAAAACTTAATTATCTCCGGTTTTCCGCTTTTCTCAATATTAACATTGTGGTGCATCCATTGAAACTGGCACTACACATAGGTTACTTTTGGTACGAAGAAGACAAGTGTATTGCTATGAGTAAATCCAGATGTGCAAGGTTTCTCTTTACGAGATCTAGAAGGCAAAACTGCATTGAAATTTTACGCTTGTTCTTGCCTACTGTTTTAACGCATATGAGTCCACTGTGCTTCAGCTCTTGGACAAGCTCCATGGAACTGAACCAGTTATCTCTTTGTCACAGGAACAATTTATTTTAGAACACTAAGAGTTGGTATTGAAATAATGCTAATATGCTAATAATGATAATAAATAGTCCTTTACAGTCTTTGTAGTTGGATTTGAAAACTCCAGACATGGCCAATAGTCCTGAAAATGCCCTCGTTTCTACCTTATCTATGTGGTCGACAAAAGTAGTTGTACGTTCATACTTTAACGAATAATTCTGCATTTTTTGCGTTGTTATGTTCCAATATTTCATCTAAAATGTCATCAGTAAATAATAACGACCAAGCTTCAATAAGTGTTGTAAGAGGTGATCTAGCAGCAGCCCCTATGATTCCGGATGATTGAGAAACAATATTAGATTTTCTAATTCGTGAACTAACAGACGTAGAAATATTTTTCGTTATTATCTATCTATCTCTATTTTCAAGTCCGTCAAATGGTCACTATGTTTGCTTTTGGCGTTGCTTAGGTCACTATCTTCCTCAAGTGCATCTGGCAGTTTCATCCACATTATCACCAAAAATCTCAGCAAAGCTTTTAATAGCTTTTGGGTTAAATAGGTTTTCAACTTTACACTAACGTAAGTGCTATGGTGGGGAGTCTTAACACCCCAGTTAGAAAATTAGCTAGTATGGGAAAACTGTACAACTACATACCAAGAGAAACATTCAGGTTGGGGTGTTGAAACACCTTACGATAGTTCTTATGGGTTAAAGTTAAAGACGACTATTACTTGTTTATTTTTAAGGGAAAAGAACGCGCATCGTTTTTAGAAAGACACTTCACTTGAAGGGCTGCGTAAGCTTAAGATTCTAGAAAATATCTTAAATTGTTGAACTATGTTGCACATTATTGTGTAATATCCAAGTGCTGCCTAAAGTTATAAATAAATTATAAAAATTATAATGAAACAATTTTATAGGCAAAACAGTAAGTAATATAATACCGGCAACGGTGACTTCATTAATTTCCCAGGCTTGTTTTATTATTTTCTAAAGTCTAAAAATACTGCTAATTTGTTAATCAAGACAAGACTTGCTTAAGGACTTATATTGCACTAATCAACAAGATTGTCTAAAAAGCATCTGCACACAAAAATAAAAACTTGCAAACGAATTTACAGTTGCAGGATTGGTAGAGATATCAGCCACATGGAAAATTTACATACACTTAAAATGTTTTTAACAATAAGTATGTTGTAAAATTGAAGAAGGGGGATTTTCCATGCTTTTACTCAGAAGTAGTATATCAAAATGAAATATCCACAGTTCTACAAAATTGAAGGACAATTTCATTTCTTGAACGAAGAGATCAAGAAACGAGCAAAATGGGATGAAGAACATTTTAAGGACTTAAAAAAGAAATTATCATATTTTAAGTCAGAATATAAGTCTCGTTGAATGAAGGCACGCAGGATAGACGGATATTTTCAAAGAAGTATTGAAGAATGGTTGGATACCTCAATTTCATTCCTTCTAACAGAGAAGAAACGTGGTCGCCCGAATATTTTTTTTGTCTTGTAGTGAGCGAACAAAACAACGAAAAACAAAGAAATTGAGAGAATCCACTCTTGTATCTGTGTTAATTTACGCAACCCAAATGGGCTTAAGAGCCGAAGGACAATTACAAGCGTCTAGACTGTTAAAAGAAATTACCAACACCAGTCCAACACGTGCGAGCAAGTACAGAACGGTTTACAAAAAGTCGCTTGAACCACAACAACGTAAGCTAGCTGAAGATGCTCTAGCTGTCTTGGTGGACGCTAAATTATCTCGCCATCAGTACGATGTCATAAGGACGAGTGCCCCAGAAATATTTACTACAAATAAAACAGTTTAAGCTGCATACAAGCTCTGTTATTTCAAAGACATAAACGTAACAGAGACTTGTATTGACGTTACTTTACAAACTTTACTTGACCGTACTGTCGAATGCTTACTTCTAACGGTAAAATCTGTTGTTCAGACACTTCGACATGAAGAACTGAACAAGTTTTGTTTAATTACTAAATGGGGTTTTGACGGCTTCTCGGGCCGTAGTTCATACGAGGGCGGTTCAGTAAGTACTCGTGTTTGACGACAGAAGGCGTTCCTGAGGGAAGTTGGTGTTATCATCGTGTGCTGCCATCTATCAAACAACGGTATAACAAATTGCAGACTGATTGATAGGTTAGTTTGGATTTGACAGCCATTTGAGTAAGACGTGTTTCGTGATTTTAGCTAAGATGGAAAAAGAGCAGTATCGTTCGGTAATTCGCTTTCTGTTTTTGGATGGGAAAAAATGCGAGGAGATAAAAGCAATGTTGGGTGCTGTTTATGGGGACACTTCGCCATCTATGACCACAGTTAGATATTGATTCAACGAATTTAAACGTGGGCGAACATCCGTTTTTGATGAGGAGCGACCAGGACGCCCGGCAGACGTGGTTACCGAGGAAATCATTCAAAACGTCCACGACATGATTCTCGCTGATCGACGAACGAAAGTGCGTGAAGTAGCAGAGGCAGTAGGTGTGTCGACCAGAACGGCAATTAATATTTTACATGATAAGTTGGCGATGGGTGCCGCGATTGCTAACGGTGGACAACAAGCGGATGCGGCTGTTAACTTCGAAGCAGTGTTTGGAGCAATTTAAGCGAAATCCGAAGAAGTTTTTGCGTCGAGTTGTCACCGTTGATGAAACCTGGATTCATCATTACACACCAGAAACTAAGCAACAATTAAAACATTGGATTTCTCCCGGTGAATCTGCTCCAAAGAAGGCGAAGATGGTTCCACCGGCCGGAAAGGTCATGGCGACGATTTTTTGGGATGCGAACGGCGTCATCCTCATGGATTTTTTAGAAAAAGGAAGAACGATCACTGGACAATACTACAGTGAGTTATTAGACAGCTTCGACAAAAAATTGAAGGAGACACGGCCACATTTGGCGAAAAAGAAGGTGCTGTTTCACCACGATAACGCACCAGCACATTCATCCGGAGTTGTCGCCGCCAAACTGCATGAATTGCGTTATGAATTGCTGCCGCACCCCCCGTATTCACCCGATCTGGCTCCCTGCGACTTTTTCTTGTTTCCTAACATGAAGAAATGGCTCGCGGGAAAAAAATTTAGCTCAAACGAGGAAGTCATCGCCGAGATAGAGGCGTATTTTGGAGAGTTCGACAAATCCTATTTTTTGGAGGGGTTAAAAAAATGGCAGGAACGTTGGGAGAAGTGTATATTTCTAAAAGGAGACTATGTTGAAAAATAAAAAAAAATTTTGAAAAAAATTGTGTCTTCATTTCTAACACGGGTACTTATTGAACC
>VTPC01003165.1:0-23151 GCA_011009095.1 Ignelater luminosus
AAAAAACATTGTACAAAAACCATTGCTAGCATCTATATTTTTCATTATTTTATTCTTATTTTGGCTACGTATAAAAAAGTCACTAAAATTATATTAAAAACAAAATGATTCAATCGTTATCAAAAGAGTAGAAATTTCAATTAGTAATATAAAAACAATAATAATGTTTAACGTTTAATTTAAAATTCTTGTGCCCAAAAGGAAGTAATAATTAAAGGCTGTGACTTGTAACACCCTTAATGACAGAAAATTTGTGCTTATCCCCTAAATAGATAATTAAGCATGAGAATGTTACCAAAAAGCTGATTTTAGGCTTTGCAGAGCTCTGGAAACTTCACCATTATTTATTTAAACGTATAAATGTACTTTACTTCAAGGATTAGGCTGTTAGTAGAAACAAGCAAAAATGTTATGTCATGTGTCCTGTATACTATATTATTAAGAGGAAATTTCTAAATCTTCTGCCAAGGATTATTAATAAGTATACTGCTAAAGATAATTAACGGATTTTTGTATTTAAACTGCAGAAAGGCGAAGTAGGAATATCTAAAATTAAGGATTTGTGAAATTTTTGATTATAAACTGAAAAGGTTTAAAGTAGTTAATGAGCAATTGGAAACTAATTTAAGAATTTTTCGTAATAAACCTGCTGGTATTTAGTTTCATTCCAGCAAAAATTCATAAGATACTGGAGTACTCCTTATTAAAAAAAACGCTGTCTGGTGATTAGATTTTGTAATTGACTTTGCAAAACAATAGAAATATATAATCACGACTAGGACTCTCAGAAGGATCAATTCTGCATGAACACTTTTTCGGAAAAACAGTTCTGACTTAAAATTCTCAGAAACGTAGATCAGTATGTGCACAAACCACCACCACGAGAGGCAGATGTCGGTTTTTTTGGAAACAAACTCAAACCTAAAGAATCTTTTATCTGCAAAAAGTATGTTGAAGGAACTAACTTTTTATTTATTTGATTCAGAAGACTGTAGCTACTTAAGAACAACATATGTAACACAGTTATTCAGTTATTGCTGTTTACAGTTTTTCGTGCCTGATTGAGGAAACATTTTCAGAACAAAATAAATTTGACAATTCATTATCTCAATATTAAAATCTAAAGCTGGCCTAAACTGTACTGGAATATAACATTTATTTTATATCATCAAGATGTAAGATTTCAGATTCACAGCTGCGAAGCAGTAACCACACAAGAGGCCAGATTTCTTAAGATTTTTCTAGCAGAATATTTATGTTCTGGATATTCAATTGGTAATCAGTTTTGCGGCTCTAACAAGTAAAATAGGAATTTGCCGTTATCAAATAAACACACATTTCTTCCTCTTTACTGAGATAATTTGAAAGAATCTTTAAAAAACGGTTCATCACTTAACTAGGCGCATATACTGCGTCGCTTTTGAAAGCGCTTTTACTCCTAACAATCAAGTTTATATTAGACAATAGAGTCTTCGCATATTAAATTTTGCTTGGGATTTAACACCTGAAATTTTCACTGATAATTTTAAACCATTTGTATTTAATAAACTCTGTAAGATTTAAAAATAGTAAGACATAAAATTTACCTTTTCCATTGTTTAAACAATTCATAACATAGGTACAGCTATTGTATCTGTAATGTTATAATAGCAAAATCCTGGTACATGTTTGATGTGTAAATCCAAATCAATTTCAATGTTAGCTCAAGTTCTATGTTAAGGCTAGTAAAAACGTCGAGCATGTCGGCATCTTAACAATGAGTAGGTTTTAGATGTTAGTTTGAAGCATAATGTTCCACCATCTTTAACAAGTGCCTTGTTACTCATTAGCGAGCTTTCGAACTTTAGTTCACTGCGTTCATCCACTCCCATATCTAGTTTATATTAAACTCGGCTTAGAGGCTGTCAAGCATGCATTACACACTAGCAAATATAGTTTCAAAGTGCCGGATTATACTTCCTCAGGTGCAAGTTAAGTGAGCTGCTGCAACTTTTTCTGTGCGTTTAGTAACGAGCTAATCTCTCGAAACGGGAGTTAAGTTACCTTTAGGTGGTATTAATGAAACAAAACGTCTTGTTAATTTTCACTTTATTATTAATTTGTAACAAGAAGCTGTTACATGAAATTACAAGAGCAAAGAGAACCTACACATCGTATTCTATTTTTGGGTATATTAAAAATTTCAAATAATATTTGCGTGTAACGTAATATAGTATAAAGTAATTAATCTATTTTTGATATTTTTTATCAAATCTGAAAACATGAAAAAATCCTATAGTAGATAATCATGTGATTGATGAATGTTATATTAGAGTTACATTTCTTGTGTTCGATTTCTCAAAAAAAAGGATCAAATTTATACAATAACTAAAGCTTTTACTTTACTACATACTCATGCTTGCTTTTATATTAGGATTGATTCTTTTCAGGTATACGCTTCAAGTTATCAATTTGTAGTATTTTTAAATAAAGTATTTGCAATTTGTGGTGCATAGATAAAGAGAGCAATCAATTTTGTTTGCGCATCTTTGAGATTTACATGGATACTGCTTATCGACAAAACAATTACTTACACTTCATGTTTTACCACTTTGCTGCACTAAATATTTAGTCTTTTGTTAAAAGAACATGTTGATTATAGCTAGTGTGACTGTCAAATTTGTTATTCTATAGAAGCTGTCAAAATGTTGTCAACTTATGCCTTACAAATGAAGAAATATGGCATTGTACACGAACATCAAAGTTACAGTCTTTTCTGATGAAGGCTAGCTAACTTTGCTTTTCAATTACTTTGCCCAATATGTCAAGAATCTGCATTCCGAAATGATGCATTTGGGCAAAAATAATATTTGACACACTTGACAGTACTGTAAGAAATAGTAGAACGAAATAAAACGTGACAACTATGTTGACAGTCTAAAAATCTTCAACTTCCAACATATAAGCTGTTACGTAAAATGTAGCCAATATTTTGAGAGTACATTCTTTGGCCAAAAATAAGGTCAAAAGCCCTAACAAATAGATGGTCAAAAATGTACTATTTTTGAGATGCAGGTAAAGCTTTTCTTATAGTTTCAATAACTTCATAATAATGCACAATATTAAAACGAAACTCTTGAAATTGCTATAATCTGTTTACTGATTCTAGAAACTCTCCAACTGTCTATCTATTTCAGAAGTGAAGGTTTACGGACTTATTTTTATTTTATCTTGGAAACTGCATGTAGCATTGACGTCTACTATTTCACAAGCTATTAGATGAATACCACTGAAAGTTATAAACTTTAAATCTTTAATCTTATCATTAGCCAAAGAATTTATTCCTAAGGTGTTACCTTCATATTACTTAATATCTATATAACCAGCCGCCACCTTCAATGGTAAAGGCTATAGCAGTGTTGACAATAGATCTGCAATTGTCAAAACTTATGACTTCATTTCCCACTCAATAATATACCTCTGGAAAAATGCCCTTAAATTATTATTTTACGATTACCTTAGAACCCTAAATATGTCATTGGTCTGAAATAGTGTTTCATTGTCAATGTGCTACCAGAAATCATTTAATTTGTTTACCTTATTTCTCTCTTTCTCTGAAAACCTTCGAGTATCTTTTACTTGACGTAATAATAGTCTCCGGAATTCTAAACTGCAACGAATTTCAAACGTGGAGATCAGAACGGATACCAGCAATCCATCACGTACTGCCCGAATTACCTATTGTAAACCTAAACTCTACAAAAATTAATATCTTCTCCTGAAACCCGACGGCGAAAGCTAACAAAGGTATAGATTGAGGTATGTAATCAAATGCTATTCACAGCAAAAAGCTCATGCACATTAACCTGCAAAGAATCCTCAGAAAAACGTGTGGTCAAATTAGGTTGTTAAACTTCAGTTTTTGAATCTAGAATGTAAAATCTGTAACAATTTCAAAATGTCTAGTGATGAGAGTCTCCGTTGCACGCTTCTCAAGTATTAACTGTAGATGCTATTTTACCAAATTGCTGACGATCATAGACAGTAGTGAAACTTCAATGAGACTATTAGATACAGAAAGAGATCAGTAACGTTATTCATTCGACACGCTCATTTCGTAGTTTTGCTAATGATGTTAAGACAAGCAAAAGCATTTAAACGTGCTTTAAATAGACCAATGTCTTTCTGAACAGCCAAATGTTTCTATTTTACATTCTAAGAGAGTAATATGAATTTAGACTCCTAAGACTGTCGGGTATTATCAGCTACGGCTGACAATATTGTAGCTGGTACTGCATCATTCATGCGATGGCACTGTTTAAACAGAACCTGATGAATCTAGCCTGGAGAATCGATAAAAACTCCCCACATCTCAAGGTGTTAGGCGTTCCTTGCCAAAGAAGTGTACGGTACAAGGGTGAATGTGTCATTAACAAAGATTCGCGAACATACGGTGACTTCTGTAATATTACACCGGTAATAAGGGCCCTGCCGCTGCGGACCTCGGACCTTAGTTCTCTCACATTCGTGAAATCTCAAATGAGTGAAATGATCAAAAACTGGAATTTAAGGCCTTCCGAAAGTTAGAAAAGATGATATTCCAAAGCCAAAAGTTTGAGAAGAAATCCGATGATGAGAGTAATTCAGATATGTAAACTTACATCATAGCAGAGAGGATGAGGGAAGGCCCTTATCCAGGAACCTGGGACCTTAAAAGAGAAGGTAAGTGGTCTCGATAAAGTCAGTAATGAATTAATATGCAGTGACACGTACAGGATTCCCAGAGCACGCATATCTCTAAATAAGGAAATCCAAATGTAGGCGCTAAGCAATCTATATTCTAAGGACCTGGCAATTGTCACCATTACAACAAAGGATGTAGAGGGACTGAGGAATCTACTGATTGGATTAGCCTATGTTTTGTCCGAAGAACAGGATTCTCTACCAAGGAACATGAAAAGGCTAGGAACAAGATGTCAGGGTTAATAAAATACACCTTGTTGTCAGATACAATGCTAACTCATATCATGCGACCCGGAAAAGTACCAACGTCAGTGAGACGAGAAAGGTACGCACCTTGAAGTTATCGTGGGCTCTAAACTTACCCGAAACAGACAGATTACCAGACTAGTCAAAAAGGTGTCGACCACCTTAGTGGTGGTAAGATGAATGTATAAAAAAGCGAGAGAATTCGGTTCATTGGCTGTACACTAGAGTTATTAGACCAGCAATAACATGTGCAGCTTTGGTGTGGCGGGCCAAAATATTGCAAACAGACACCAAAAAGTCAGACTTTCCAAGATTCAAAGATTGGCTTGTTTGGGAATAGCAGAAGCTATGAGAACGACTTCTACGGTAACAATAAAATGCTCTAGATCTTCTTCCGCTAAGCTTCGTGATACAAGGAGAAGCAAGGAAATTCCTTCAGAGTGCAAGAAACCTGAGACTGTACTACCTTAGCAACAGATCTGGATAAAAATTTCCAAGTGAACATTGGTAGAGAAATCTAGAAAGATACTAAACAAATACCACCCAATGCAATGGACAGATATGATCTAAAAACGGACCAAAACCCTGAGAGGGCACAAATGCAGAAATATATATAACCTGAGAAGGAATTATGTAAACAAACGGATTTACATATACACAGATAGTCAAGCGGCACTCAAGGGTTTTCAAGGGATAAAAGTGACGTCAAGATTCGTAATAGAGTGCCTTCGCGCGCTGTACACCATAGCAGACCAGAATACAGTCACACTGAATTTGAATTTCAGGACGCAGTGGATATAAAGCCAACGACAAAATACCTAAATGTGTCCTTAGAGAAACTATAAAAATACGTGGATTAAAAAGCAACAAATTTAGATGTAGGCTGATTAAATATCCTAGGAACAGGCCATCTATCTGTGTGAAATCACCATCACCATGTAAAACGGTTTAACGGAAATCTAAACTGCAGACTATGCGGAAAAGACACCTAAACAATGGAAAATATCTTTTGTCAGTGCGAGGCTCTATCTTGTTAAAGATTCATATTATTCGAGTTTGTTATAATGGAACCGAAAGCCAAGCAACAGATTTCGCTTTTAATAATTAGCTGATTTTTTGCTATATGGCTGAAATAAACAGGAGTATCGTCGTGCAATTGTGTCAAGAGAAATACGTTTTCTAACGATATTGTGGTGTAATGTTTTCCAAAGAATTAACGTAAATCTGTTCAATAATTACAGAAGTAAAATATGGAATTCAATTAACAGATATCCAATGTAAGATACCAGACGTTCATCAAAACTCTTTTCTCATGAGAAACCACTTGAACTGTATGAGGATTTTTATAAGATTCCCGTTTTTAGCCAAACCCGTCTCATCAGCTAATAAAATTATATTTCTAAAATGATTTTATCCACGACGCTTTAGCAGTTGCTTGCACAACTGCAGCCTATTTTAGTAACTAGCTGCATTTAGGACTTGTATTTACTTTTTTGGAAGCATTGTAATAGCTACTCATCAATGAACCTTGGTCAAACCATATCATTCGCATTGAAAAATATCTTGAATTTACCTTGATGAATGGTTTTATACAACTTTAGGTATCTATTTCTATACATCAAAGTCAGAATATACCTGCCTTTCCTAGCGAACTGGAGACAATTGCTTAGTTTCTCTTAATCGTCTGTCTACTGCTTGGAACGTTATTCTGTCTGGAACATCTCTATCAGAAAAACGTCTATAACAAAGATTTCGTGCAGGTACTGTATCTACAGAGGAAAAATCATACGAACATGTAGGGTCTAAGTCTGAATACTCCTCCTATGAAAATTGGAAACCATATTGACTTAGTTGTCAGTTTTAATTCTGAAATCTATTTTGTCCACCACTTGTCAAAAATGTATTCAAATACCGCAAGAAACTTTCAAAGGACTAAAAAATTCATAAGCGTTTCTTTGTAAAATTTCCATTGCCTATAACTATCTACGGCAGAATCTCCAAATATATGTTTATAAGACTTTTGTTTCTTATTTTGGGCATGAAATATGCCCCTAAAAGGTTGAGTTTCATGTTACGTCCTGTGTAATAAATGTTCTTTTCTCTTTCTTTTTGATGCTCACATCTTTGACGAACGTAAACAGAAAGTAAGAAAAAAATAGAATAGATGGAAAACCTAACTTTAATCGGCAGGTACAATTGTACAAATTGCGCTTTTGGAATGGTTTTCCATTTAAGTATAACAAAATAAATAAATAAATCACTGAACAAGCATGTACATCGCGGCAAAAAAAACCGAGACAGTTGTCTGAAGATACGTCGGTTCTAACAAAATTTCTCTCTTTTGCATCAGGCTTTAAGGTGGATTTGTCAGTTCAATTAATAAGGCACTTACTTACCTAATAGTTTTACTTAAACTAAAAAACAGATTTACAAAGGGTAATTTTAAAACCTGTATGGTGTCCTGATTTTATTTGCTGTAGCTGTAGATATAAATATAAGCAATATAAGCCAAAAGAAAGACAAAATAGGGGTAGGTACCCTAAAGAACTATAAAGAAATTAACTGTTTGTCGGGCGCAAAGTTATCTCTACCGTCTTTCATAGCACACCTTTTAAAGATGAAGGTATGAGACCAAAAACAGGCACTTTTTTGTAAAATTAAAGACACTGTGTATAAACAATACGTCAATAAAACAAATGATAAAATTGAAAGCGTTTTGAACCTGTGACACTGTTCTTTTAGTATACACTAAGCGCTCTAGTATTCTAAGGTGTAATAATTATTTAAATAACAAAAGTAATGATAGATAAGCCTATAAGATTCCACAGTCAATCTTTACGATGATAATTTTTGATCATATTTTAGTTTGAACGCGAGTAATTTTTGTTTGATTTGAAAGAATACAGCAAATTGTTAATAGGAATTTTAGATTTTTAAATTGAATAAAACAGAACACAGTAAATGTAGGTGTGTATATTATTTAGGAATGATAAATCAGTTAAATTAACGCTAACATTAATTGGATGGTGCTTTCACTCACAAAAAATATGCTGACTACGCCGGAGGGTAGGTTTCCTCTGGGAATGCATAAGAAACAAGATATATTGTTTCACCAAATCATCAAAATTATTTTTAACAGAAATTAACAAATGCCATTCACACTGTTGAAAATAATGTTATGAAACAAACTTAAGTGAATAAGAGAAGACGAATATTTTCAATTTTTAATGTCTACTGCTTTGTAGTCTACAAAAACATCTCTTAGTCACAGTAAAGTGTATTGTAGATATTAACAATGAGTAATCTGGAAGAAGAGCATAGTAGGTAATACTCGAACATGTCGTTTCTGCTTGCGATGTTATTGTGTAAATGTCTAGACATTCTAATGAATATTTCTACGAGTTTTCCGTTTAACTGTATTACATATTTCTCATACACCGAGTGGAACATTCAAAGTTTTTCGTGGTAATAATAAATTGAAAAATGTGACGCAGAAGCGCTTTTTGCTCTGCTAGTACCTGTTTTACATACTATGGCTCGGCATGAAACTTCTCACATTATTTATTTGTGTAGAATAAATTCAATTAAAAAAATTCAATAAATCACTCGGTAACAAAATTTCAGAGAGATTTAGTATTAAACTCATAACCCCAAAACAAATTTCCAACACAATGTACGAACAATAAATTTGTCGGCTTGACTGGAAGTTCGCCGGTAGACATTTTAATTACGGCCACCCCCCTCTAGCGAAACAGCTACTGCAACTTACACCTGGTTCCTGCAAGGGAAGAAGAACCGTGGCTCATTTGTCATTAGTCATTACCTGCTTTATTCCTCCTGCATATCTCTTAGTTGTCTTAAGACCTGAATACAAATATAATTATATTTTGTGTGTTTGCAAACACAATGCTACCGCAAGTTGCTGATTTGTTGGGTGTAGAGTTCTAGACGTTTAAATCGTAAATAATTATTTAAATCCCTAATAAAACTCCACAGACATGTACTAAAAGGTTTTCCTAGCAGTCGTTAAATTCTACACGAAAAGCATTTTGAAGTGTCAGTAAAAATGTATTAAAACAAGCAGTGTGCATGGAATCAAAATGAACTAGCTGGAAACGTTATAACTAAAAATTGAAACTGAGATTTCAAACTTTTAAATGGTAATACTAGACATTCTATATTCCTAAAAATATTTAGTACACATATGATACAGCACGATTACTTCCCGAAAAAGTAAAAATATAAATTGGAGGCTATGCTAATAAGATATTTTGATTTCTTTTATATAATGTATATTAAATATATAACATCATACCGATCCGAAAAATTTTATAGATAATCAAGGCTTTTGCAAAACAATGAAAGTGTTCAGAAATACAATCAGAGCAACAAGTAATAAAAGTGCCTGTTTCCAGACTAAGAATAGACAAATTCGTATGAACAAAATATTTTACAAAATTGACCTTCGGTGAGTATGGCCTTTTGATGATAAAGGGTGTAATTTATTCTGATGTAGAAGTTAGGCAGAATAACTTTCCAGAATTAAAATCTTTTTAACGATTCTAGAACAATGACACAATTAGTGGACGAAACCAACATATTTTAAGGTAAGAACAGACTAAATAAGTAGCTATATTTCTAGTACCAGTACTCAAAATGCATTTGGTTCTTCTGTATCTTTCACACCTGACTATTGCCCTTCAAGGTTTCATCAAAAGCACAATACTCAATACCAAAAAAGACAAGAAACATGAACCATATTCATTACGAAAACAGTTGATAGGCTGCAGTCGTAAAAAATAATTTCTCTACATTATACTTGTTTCTATTGTGTCACTATAAGACAAAGTAGTTGTTTTTAAGATTATCTTAACTAATATTAGAAATAAACCAAGGTACATGAGTCCAGAGAAAGAATTCGTAATATCTCATCTTCAAATTGAACGTGGATTCACAAATCGTCATAGAATTGTCTTAGTGGAACGTGATTAGTAATTAGTTTCTTATATTGTGCAGATCGGATAAAATACGGCCTATTCATGAACAAATTTGTAATAAATTAGCCTAATTCGATGATTTATGTTTATGCAAGAGATTAATTGAATCCATTTGTTTCAAATATGTGCAGACTCTCCTCTTTAGCTTCATTATTAGTTAGAAAAGTGTATGTCCATACAAATCAAAATGACAATTTTTGCAGCTTGTAGATAAAAAACTAATAGGAGAAGCGGGGAGCAACTTGGTGTACCTACTTGGTACGTATTGGAACAGTCTGTGTGATTTCCATTTTGAGATTGTCATGCAAAAGTAGGGCACTATATCAGCAAGTGTAAACGCTTTTCCCAAATAACATCATGACGTTATTCTAGGATAATAGGTCTCAGACAGTACTTATTGCCTTACCTAGTGGCAGGTATTCAACGGCCATTACATTTTTTATTACGTTCTGAAATATCGTGGTTATAAATATTTTTCAAAAGCTCCTGCACAACGAACTTTTAGAGAAGGGTTAATTCTCTTAAAAATATATGCATTGTATTTAATTACTCTTGCTGTTTGCTTTGTCACATGTCCAAGTTCCAATAATAATTAATCTCCTATGCATACAAAAGGAATTGTTTATGTCCTTAAAACGCATAATCACGTTCTGTTTCTGTACTTCTCCATATTCCTGATCCTGCAAAAATTTCAGAAAACTTCAGTTGTCTGACTTACTCGTATTGTACCTTGTCGGGTTGGCTAGTATTTAAAAATTTTTATAGTGAATATATCTCTTCATGAGATGCGTTGTGTTCGGGTAAAATTTATCTTTTTTTTTTTACTTTGCAGATAACCACTCTATCATTAATCATAAAAATAGCTTGACTGTGACAGTTTGTTTAGCAAATCAAAAAAATGCACTTTTTAGAGAAGTACACAGTGAGAAATTTTCTGGTGATTTAACAATCAAATAATACTCTGACTAATACCCAGAGGGCCACACTCGCGAGTGTGAATGACAATAGGGTAAATATGATAAATATAAATGAGTGTACATTTACATTTTAAGTAGTGTATATTTATACTCAAACTTATATTCAAAGTAAGAGGCTTGCTGGAAAAATTTCTGCAAGTGGTTAAGATAAACACAGATACAATTTAGTAAATAGTTTTATTGTTTTTCAAAATACTTGCCCTTCGCATCATCACACTTTTGCATACGCTCAAACCAATTTGCGAAGCATTTTCTCCAATCTGAAGCTGGTACATATCAGAAATCAGTTGCTTAAATGCCTCAACGGCTGCTTTAGGCAAAAAATAGCGCTCACCACGCATCTTGTTTTTGATTGTCGGAAACAGAAAGAAATCATTTCGTGCTAAATCAGGCGAATACGAACAATGTGACATCAATTTCACTTTTTCACGGGCTAAAAGTCGACAGTTTGTAAAGCTGTGTGGGCACTTGCATTGCCATGGTGTGTCATAGTAAAGAAGTATGCGCCGATTTGGATTGTTTTTTCTGCTTTCACCGATGACTTCCTGCAAACAATTTGTTGTGTACCAATCAGCGTTCACAGTTCTTTGATCATCTAAAGTTATGGTTGCCACGTTTCTACAAATACGAAAAAAACAAGCAATCATTTGCTTTGCAATACTGCGTGACCTAACAACTTTTGTGGGTTTTGACTCACCTCGAAACATCCAAATAGTGGATTGTTGTTTAGTTTCGTCATCAGTAACACTCTCGTATACTAAATTTGAATGACCTCGGTCGAATTTCTTTGCATCAATTCACACGATTCTTCTAAGCTTCGTTTAAATTATATGGAATCCAGCAACTTCAAAGCTTCCGTACGTTTAAATAATCGTGTAGAATCGTGTGTATTGCTTTCATGTCAAGCCCAAGGTGATCCCTTTTTTTACAGTATGTCACATGCCGATCTCGCTCACTCATTTCACGTACAGGCGTGGATGGACGACCTTCATGAAATTCATTACTGAGAAAAAGCGTCCACGATGGAACTCAGTAAACCAATTATAAACAGTTCTATTCGATTGAGCTTCCAAAAGCCGCATTAAGTCGTTCGATGCATTGTTTGGGTGTTAAGTGGCTTCGAAATCGTAAAAAATCATTGCTCAAAAATGTTCACGGGAGAGTTGCATTTTTTCACAAAATGACTTTTTTCAAAGCGCTATGTAAACAGAACTGGTTAACGTGGGTATGAACTGTCAACTGAATTATAGGTTAGAAGTGACAAACTTTTCGCATTTGATAATGGCACAACGCTGACACCACCGGAAGTACCTGACTACAGAAATATTCCCAGCATGTCTCGTATGCATCTACTGTACACTCTTTTCCAAAAATATTAAAATTATACAAGGATTGACCATCATACATCCAGACGATCGTTTCGTCCTTGTTTGGATTCATCAGTGAAAGATAATAACGATGAATGCTTACGTATAAGCTTCATACTAGTTAAATAGAAACATTAGTATAACACGAGCAGCATGAAAAGATTTAGGCGACCTCTAATGGGTACGACGCGACGCGTCGCGACCGCTCGACGTGCCATTCATTCATGTTTTCTTTTTCGAAGATAATTTTTAAATCAAAGTAGTGTACTTATACTCAAAGTAGTGATTACACTCAAGGGGATTTTATACACTCAAAAGGTTAATTAAATTTCTTATACAGTCTTTAACACTAATTGTGTTAATGTAAAAAACATTTTAGATATCATACCATAATTAACGTTAAAGAGATTGACACTCAGAAATTAACAACTCCGTTAATCATTTTTATTACAATGCCAGGATTTTTTACTATGTAGAATAGAAAGAACGTTAACGTCCTGTAAAGGGAATGTTACCAAAGAAGAAGAGTAGAGGAAAAACAGCAAACGCGAATCACACGGAAACTTCTGTAAAAAGCTACGTTCAGATATATACTAGAATCGTTAGGCTTCTGAACGACTTTTGCAATATTTTTGTCAATTTTTGATTTAGATTAGCTTTGACCGTCAATAACTACCTTCTGTAGTTATCCTCAGTATTGCTTTTCTATAGTATGTTCCTGTTTTGTTCGTTTTGTTGAAAAATAAATAAGCGGAAGTTTTGAATTTCGCGGGATTCTCAAGTTTAATCACCACAAACTTTTTGCTGTTGTGTTGGTACACTTGCCCCTGATGTATCTTGACATTTGTAGTAATATTGAAAGCTTAAAGTGCTGTTGGTTGTCATAAAAGTCACCCCTGTTTTGGTGCCCTTGGCGATTTTTTGCTTTTTCAATTGGTTTGATGAAACAAAGAACCAGGTCGTAAGGTCAATAAAGAATACTACCTTGAAAGTCTACGTCATTTGCAATAAGCAATCCAAAGAAAACGCCCAGATTTGTTACGAAGCAACTCGTGGGAATTGCACCATGCAATGCACCTGTTCACGCTTCACTGCTTGTTCGTAAATGTTTGGTCAAAAACACCTTTATGATGCCGGAGCCTTCGTATTCACCGGACAAGGCCCAGTGCGACTTCTTTCTTTTTCTGAGGATGAAAAAAACCATGAAAGGACAATTTTTGCCAACATTGAAGAGATAAAGACAGAATAGCTGAAGGAGTTAAACTTCCTACGAAAAACTGCGTTTGAGAAGTGCTTCGAAAATTGGCAAAAGCGCTGACACAGGCGTGTTATATTTCATGGAAACTACTTTGAATTATTGATTAATAAAAAAGATTTTTTGATAAAAACAAAGATTTCGCGTATTGTTTGATCAAACTTCGTATGTAGAAGCACTCCGATTTTGTATTCCCATTCGCGGTTTTAAAGAACCACATCATTTGCAAGCCTCTACATATAAAATGATTACTTATACTTTATTTTTTTTCAATTTGCATGGTTCTGTGAATTCGATTCCAGATACGAAAAGTTTGTTTCTGATTCCAGGCTCGAACTCACGCTGATCTGGCGTAGCCTTGCTTTGTAAAGTATATACCATTTACACCATGTAAAGTGTATGAGTGGCGGTTGTCATCATTATTGATTTGACTGTAACTACTAATTACCAACGATCTTTTCTTCTTCTTTGGGCGCCATGTCCTTTACAGAGCTCTGGTAATTACCCTTTTATGTTCGTATGGTGCGGTTTCAGTAAACACGGGTATATGCCGATATGGGCTACAGTTTAAAGTAAATTTCAAACCACCAGAAAAGTATAACTCCGAACGAGAAACGACAATAAATTTTACTATAAAATACTCAAAGTATTGCATTTTCCCTAGCATTGCTTGGCGTGTTCAGGAAAGGCTAGAGGCCTAAAACAAACATAGAAAAGCATTATCGTAAATGGCTTTTATGACGTTACTGAATAGCAGGTTTTGGTTAGTTTTCAAAGTGGATTGCTTATACCTATGCTTGCACATCATGTCGGTAGGGCAGTCAAAAGGCAATCTTTCATGGAAACATAAAAACGCTTTTTAGGTAGGCAGGAATCGTCTAGAAGTTCAAAACTGACTTGGATATAATCTAAGGAAACAACGTAACGTATACACTTATACAGTTAAGCATAGAGTGGAGACAATAGAGAAGTGTATTTATATACCAACTCTCCGATGTATTGGCAGCCATTTTCTGCCTTGACAACTATTGGATACTAGTCTAACTATGGCGTACTAGAGCCGTGTGCGATGAATCATAAAATTTGAAAGCCGTTTCTTTACAATTGAGATAAATTCTGAACAAAGCTTATTAAGAGTTTTACTCAAAAAACGAAAAAAATCAGAATGTCCTCATAAATGTGCTAAAGGAAGTGCTGGTTTTGATTATGTTGTGTTAATTTTTAAAAAATGGATTAATTTTTGGTTTGAATTTATTGGATTCTAATTATCTAGTTTCATCTACAAACTTCTTATGTACTCACAACAGAATTCGATGACACTTCTTTGAGGGCATCTATCTTTTGAAAAGCAATTAGAAAGTTATTCTAGTTTCTCTTTTGTGAGTAGCAGTAATGAGAATTTGGTTTACCGTTTGATTAAACCCTTTTCCAGTAGTTATTATTAGCAACAAAGTATAATCGCTTTCCAAAAATAATTTCTAAAGGTTGTCAGGATTAAAATAGACAATGGATATGAAATACCGAAAACGGGATTGTTAAATAACACGTAAAGTATATATATATAGACGGTTCATGTGCTTTGCTTCAAAACCAAGTTTTTTTATTTCAGCACTCTTGTTGGTAATCTAAAATGTGCAAAATTGGTTTTTCAGTCACAGCCATTACTCATTTTTGGGAACATGTCAACTGACAGTTGAGAAGCATAAAAGCAAATGATTTTAAAAATACTCTACAGTAAACTCTACTGTCTCTACTGAGTGAAATGGCTCATACACAAAATTATTTCTTCGTTTCAAGCTTTTAACCAGCTTAATAATTCAATAAGGTCCAGGTTTAATAAAAGTGGGTGAAATATCAAACATTCGTTATATAATTCACTCATATCATGGTGATATTTTTTGATGTGCAACTGACATAACATGATGATATTAATATTGGATACCAATTCTGATCTGTAGGCTGTAGAATATGTCTCAGTATACTGATATGTCAATACACCAACATATTTTTTTTCACGGTATCATTATAATACCGCGCTGTGCCCCCCTACAGTTAATCCAGAGTTCTACTGGTTAATGTTACAGTTTACGAATTTACAATTTACAAATTAATTAGTGCGTAGCTAAATACTTAGTTGCTTACGATATAGGCTCTTTTAATAAATTATATTGTTTGAGTAAGTGTGTGTGTAACTATTTAAGCGAAATAAGTTAAAAAGGTAACATTTCAGTCAACATATCGTTAGACAAAAACCTCAATTACAATTAATCTCTCCGAAAATTTACAGATTTTCCAGATAATTAAATTCCATTCATAATTTCCTTTCCTTCCAATAAAACACTCTGACAGTTCCATATTTTCTAAATCATTTCAGAATTTAACCCAATATCCCCTTTTATCAATCCGTTCTAGCGTTTTACAATTAAATGCCCATCACTTCAATAATTCAACCAAAACTTGGGATTCTAAAAATATTGATTATAACTCTCTCAGTAATAACTTAGTTTCTAGACATGGTCCAACACCCCTTCTTAAATGATTACTTTTTGAATTTTATTATTTTTATAGAATGTGAGTGTTTTTGAATTTAATTAAGAATTATAAAATAAAGACTTTAGAGCGTTGGGATGAAACTGTATCTTCATCATAAAATTAGAATTTGGGTCGCAATAAAATGAACATAAAGGTCAACAAGGTGTCACTCAAACGAGAGATCGTGGGGATACAAACCGAAATAGCAGAACCTTGTTTTGGCATTACATAAATAAAAAAATTACAAGAGTGACATCAGTGGCCCTTATTTAAAATTTAGAAAATCTATAATCTCGCTAAACCTAAAAAAGGTTATTATTAAACAGCAATTCGATCATTTTAAATCCTTAAACGCACGCCTTTTGTTTTCAAATTATAATAAGTATCTTTGTGGGTCTTCTATAGTTAATTCAGCGATTTTAATTAAATCCCTTAACAATGAAAGAAAATTAAATTAACCTTTTTATAAAATATAGGTTTATAGAATGTGGTCGATAACGCAAATAGTATTAACGGTAGTAAGTCATTGGCGGGGTTCGAAATACCCGTCGGCTTTCGAACTATAATCCTGAGCTTAATTCTTTTCCAATGTGCAGCTTATAAGAGCCAAGTCGGTTGGAACTTTAATTAAAGTATAAAATTACATTGATGGGAAGGATCCAGAAAGTTCAGGCGCAAAATTGTTTCCGTCAAACTAAAGTACATCAAATATATTTCACCATATAGAGATTTCTCGCATCTCTGGTATATAAAGAATTCTACAGTTAACCACACTTTGTACAGTAGTAGATATTTTGTGGGAATAATTGTAATGTGTGTAATAACAGATTTCGACACCTCTCGGCGCATTAGTTAAGCAGCAAAAAAGACGATCACGGTAAGGCAAAAACTGGGGCATTGACTAACAGCAAAGGGGATGAACGATAACAGTGAAAGTGAAAGTTTCATCCTGAGGCGAAACCATTAAGGTGATTAAAAAAATAGAATATTCAAGAAGTACTCTTGAAATGCTGGCGGCAATGGTGAGGTTTTGTGGAATTTGCTAATGAGCTGCTCTCACTGTATATTTTGTTAAGTTAGCGTGTTCTCTAAGGAAAAAAATTCCAGGCCAATTTTTCACAAAGGAGAATTGTTAAGCCAAATGAACAAAGCAAGTCTTCCAATCTAACAGCGGCATTTTTATTTGAATGATACAAGCTGTTGGAGTAGTAGTTTTATTAGATATTAGAAAGTTAAAAGGGCCTAAAAATTATAAACGTAATTCATTTATGAATTATGTTAAACAGTATTGATGGATGAAAATACTTTCATATGAGGAGAAAACGGGTGTTATTGGTCTACTTGAGATTCGACATTAGAATCTATCTATAATCCAGGATCTAGGGAATGGACTAATCCTTCGAGCAAGTTTCCCTTCTGGCTTGGTTAATCCTGTGTCTGTAATACCGGCCGAACACCGAACCAAAGCACGGACACAATGGACGTAATCCCTCCGGATCTGCCAAAACAAACTAAAAACCGTCATTTCGCGGCGTAATTTCAGTGAGAACTTTTCTGTTCCATCCATGATGGATAAACAGCTAGGGAATAAATCTATACCGACATAAAAATAAAATGTTATAAAACTAATGCATGTTTGATTGTTCTGTATTGAATTTCCGTTAAAATTTAATCCACGGCCGGGTTGGATTATGGTTTAAATGTGTAATGGATTTAGTATTTAAAATTTATTTAATGGGATAAACAATACGCTTTTAATAAAACAATTTCATTACAAACCGTTTTTAAATAAATCCCAAAGGGATATAACTACAACTAGTTCATTCATATGGCATACCTGAGTATCCTATAAAACGTTTACTTAATAAAATAACTTCCAAAATTAAAGCACGAGGTGATGTTGGAAATATAATAGAAATAGTAAATACAAACACCGACCCTTTGTTCTCACTAATTTTTTGATAATTCTAGAAATACGCAAAACACTTTAAATCATTTACTCACCATAATGATGTAGACTTTTAAACAACACAGTAATTAATAATTAATTAACTAATCAATTTTTTAGACTTATTCAATTAAAGAAAAAATTCAAAATGCTCCTAAAAATTTCGTTTCAAAACTTAAAAGTTCTAATAAATATACAATAATATGGAAGAAGGGTAGGTTTCCTTAGCACAGCAAAATTTTACATATGCATTTTAAAGCAGTGAAACAGTTAAATAAGATTAGTCCTTATGATATATAAATTGCGGTACATTAGCAACAAAATTGCTCTTCCTAATTCAAATAGATAACTGCAACATCTACCGCGTTATTATAAAAGGCTCTGTGTAGCCCGGAAATGGGTTAGCGAGAAGCGAAATTTGATTTACCGACTTGGTCGCCATATTCCCTATAATATTCCGGAACCTCCGGGGAGAAGGGCGAACGGCTTGAATTTTAATTAGTATTTAATATGGGGATACTGAACAACGCAACCAAACTTGTCGAAGAAACGAACTTAGCGGAAAATTGCCCGTCATGACTGAATCGAGAATTTATATTCGTTTATGAATGGAACAGACATATGTGACATTAATTCAAGCTGCCCTTCAAGAAGTTAAAATTTGGTCTTGTCGTGATTTATGATTTTGCCGCTTGTACTACACAATTAAGTTACCCCTCCGACAACGCATGCACGAAGTCATGAGAGAGTACGACTGATATTTCAATGAAGTTCTTTGTGAATTTTTGACGTCTGAGTTTGTTGCGTGATTGGTTATTCAGAAAAAAGCTGATGAAAAAAACAAATTTTGCGTGTGTCTGGGAATACAACGGAAGTCCAATTTCATCTCGGTTCGTGAAAATTCTCTCATCATCGAAGTCTAAACACGTGATGCTAGAATATCAAGAAACATGAAATTCAGATGTCTGTTCTCCCTAAAGGCTTTTCGAAAACGACGAAGTAAAATTTGAGGATTGAAGCAAACTTTTGGCGTCTGCTGTCTGACGCAGCCTACCAGGAGCGATATTTGCAAGCCAAATTGATATTTTAAATTTTAAATTTATGTAATCTTTGGATGGAAAAGAAAGTCTTGACCATTAATTGCAAAGAAAAGATTTATTTATTGGAAAATGTAACTTACTAAAATTCATTTTAAGCGGTCAAATCTTTTTTCTTTTACTTCCTTCTAGTAAAATTCCTAGTTAATAGTTATTGTTAATAAGCACTTCTATTAAATCGTTCGATTAATTATACATACATACAACACATGGGGAGGATGAGATAGAGAGAGAGAGAAAGAGAGAGAACTAGAGACAATCTGACCGTGTCCTTATTGGTGTCTGTTGGATACGGCTGGACGAACCTGAATGTGGTGAAGGTACAACATTTCAGAACAAGTGAAATACCTGAATCTCCCAGGCACATAGAAGACACAAGGCGTCCGTAGCGAATGGTATTCGGCGCGTGAACCACGCTGCGTCTGGACGCACTGGAACCCGCGTGCAGCAAGCTGGAGGACTAGCAACAGGCGTCCTCGCGGCAGACGTCCTGGCAGGGAGGCGTCCTGGCGGTCTGACGTCACGGGGGTTGAAGGCGGTACACGGATGCGCACTGTTGTTCGCTTGCTTAGGTTGCTATGGCGATGCCGCCGCCCGCGCGTCAACACCAGGCCGTCGAAAGCGTCGTCGTCCGTGGTAACCTCTACGATGCGGCTTGAAAAAGGGACCTTGGCATGTATGCACACGTTATGAGGTTGAAAACTGGATCGTCGGCGGCCCTTTTGATGTTTGTAGTGCAACGAGAGCCGACATTTGTATCTTCTTCTATTGCCAACTTAATTGATAATACACTGCGTTCTAAAGCACTTGAGCTGGTGAACACCTCAAAAACATGGTCCCTTGAAGTCGCAGCAGGAGGGTATCCCTGGTAACCAGGGGCTTTGTGCTAACTGGCTTGTTATGACACCGGAGACGAACGTTTGCTATTGATACCGCTTTCAATAAGCTGAAAATGGCAGTCTAGCGGAAAACTTTACAGATGTCATGACAACGAAATATAATGAATCCGAACCTAATTAAATAGCGAGCAGGAAATTCATTTAAACTCATACGTCTACCTTAATTAGACCGTTATATAGGACTCATATTAACGCTGTGTCGTTTGTCCTCATTATTGAATGAGTAGAAAGACGCCTAATAACGCAGGCGACCATCAACCAATAGGCCATACTAGATATTAGGAATCTGTTTCTATTAAAACAAAACAGTTACCAATCATTACGTGATTAGTTAGAGGAAGTTTTCAAAATATATCTCTCGTACAATATAGAAAACTTTGAATTTCTACTAATACCTATCAATACTTGTTTGATCATATTCAAAAAAAAATCTTTCCAGCCACTAAAACAAAAAGATACAGAAAATCTTGGGAATTACAAAAAGGTATAAACTTCTGAAACTTTATTTGCGCAGAAAAATTGAAGAGGGCCGTATTAAAATTAGGACAGCAATAAAATAAACCATCCACCTGAGATTTTAGCGTAAACCGTAGGCGGATCACCAAACTTTGCTCGTTCATCACAATAGGAAAGAGGACCCGCCATGTGAGATAGTCTTTATAGCTTTGTTTACCCTATCCTGTGTAAGTTTATACAACTTCCATGTCCTTGTCGGACGAAACTTATACGAACCTACTAGTAATCGGCGTATGCAAACTTAGTGACACAGATCTTGTTCATAAATTAAATTTAAACTTCTTTTTAATAAAGAAAATATTATAGGAAAACACACATAATTTGATCCAAATCAAGCAAGCCAGAGATAGTGTCTAGTTGAATGTTTGTTTTGTAATGTGCACGTGGATGCAACTTCATTTCCTTTGTTCAATATTTACTTTGGAAATCCGAGAAGTTTGCTGTAAGGACATTTGTTACAATGGAATTTTAGTAATAAAAAAACTTTAATAGTTTTTGGCTTCCTGCTGAAAATTTAAATCTAATTTTACAAATAATGGACGACTTTTAGGAAAAATGTTGTAAAAAGCGAACGTGCGTTATATTACAAATGGAAAGCATATATTTGCAAATTATATTAAAAAGGATAGTCAAACACAATTCGCAAAATATTAATGGATCCGGTCTCGGGTTCATTAGTAAACATATCCGCTCCATATGTGGTCGGAAGTTTCAGACTGAACCGAACTTGTAGTAGCATTGCCTGCGGGATAAGCGCGTTGTTCGCGGGAGTATCGAGGACGGTTCGGGTCAACGAAAGACTATTACAGACCCTTCTTTATTTGCGCTATACGACTGGTACCTTCTATATATTCGTTTAGACATTACTAACCCCAAATGAATATGGGATTTGAAAATAATTTTAATGGCTTTATTATTACAGCCTCTACAGAAATACTGGTTTAAAAAATATATTTTATGATCCAGATATCTAAAACTGGTCGTAAACGATTGGAATAATCGAGCAGTTAAAATTTTCGCTATAAGAAAATTTTTTATGTGTGAACCCTAAGGCAACTTCGAACATGTTCACCATCATTCTTAAAATGAGGATAAATCTGCATGCATTAAATGATTCAGCGTTTGATGTCTTGAAGATGTATTAAGTGCAACAGCGGAAGAGGCGAATATAAATGCGGACAGATTACACGCAATCTGTATCCTTCCGAAATAAGGTTCATTTTGGTGCAGCGATGAATCGCTTAGATGAGATTCCCTGCCTGATGAATTGATGAAGGCGTACACCGTAAAATTAGTCAGACTTAGTGGAAGCATTGATGCTATATATAGGTACAATAATCCTTAATATATCTTAAAGCAACAATCAGTGCGAAAGCTATAACATTCACTTTTTAATTAAAGGAGTGCTTTAGGAAATGTTCTGTAAGTAGTTTGCATTTTGGCCCATTTTACTCTGCTAATTCTTTCATCATTTATCTCTCATCCAATAAACAGTTAAGTGGTCTTCTATGTAGCGAATAGCTTTACAGGTTTATAGTAATATTATTAAATACAGTTAAAATCGATTCTTTTAAAGCTTTTATAGTTTGATGTAGACAGTCTTTGTGTTTATCTTACCAAATACAAATGGTTAAATGTGTATTAAGGAAATAGTTAGACGACGCACACAGTAAAGTGGGTTTCAAACCACTCAGCCTAATTATTATATGTCCAGCCTTAGATAGAAACCAGAATCCATTATCTGCTGTTTAGTATTCCGTTACAACAGGTTTACTGTTTGTTACTGTTAATTCATTATTTAAAAATTATTTGTAGCCACCATTAGGAAATTATGATATTTTTAGTCTTGAGATTTATTACTATTTGTTGCTATTACTTATCAGAGTTTGTATTAGTATCTCTTCTTCTAAGGTTTATTTACACTTTCTATTACTGATTTATTACCTCTCGCTTCCTTCGTGTATCTACCACTTCCTTAATTAAGGTAGTATATTAAAATGTTTTTCTTTTACCTTATTAATTTCCATTTGTGCTGCTTATAATAATTAAATGTTTGACTTTTAATTGAGGAAATAAACAATTTTTGTTTGATGTAATACAATGTAAGAATTAATTCATTCCACTTAGCATACCTAGAGTTGCAATATCCCCAATTTTATGTTTATTGCAGTATTTCAATATTAAGTATTAGTCACACGACCAATTACACTGATTAACTGAGTTTTTGGTTCTTAGACAAAACTAGGTAACCCTTATGTAACTTTTCATTCTGAATTCAAATCTGCTTTCAGAGTTTTTCTATCACGTGTAGTTTTTGAAATATATGCATTTGAAGTTCCAGTGGACAGTGTAATTATAATTACATTAGATAATTACGTGTTAGTGATAAGAAGTTTTGGAAATGAGGTAATCTCATTCCGCATATATTAGAAAGCTATTAATATGTCATCAACAGGTATGTCACTCTGATAAATATTTGTAAATATTATTTCAACCTTCCATAATTGAGATCACTTATGTATGAACCTGTCAGTGTTAGTACTGTTTTGTGGAGCGAGTGAAGTTGTTGCATTATCACTGCTTAACAAAAAAAAA
>VTPC01003165.1:28151-48218 GCA_011009095.1 Ignelater luminosus
TCTTCTACTATTAGCTGGTGTAGGAGTGTTACTTTATGTAGTTTGAACTATTAATCAATTTAAACTACATTTTGCTATGAAGTCCACGCACTGGCTGTTCCAACCTCCTGCTGATTTTCTCCTTAGTTTTTCTGGTAGGTTTCTCCTTCTTCATTCCTTGTAGATGCAGTAGTGGATTCACAATTGCTGTTACTTCAACGTATCCATTGTTAAATTAACTTGTATAGTCTTCGTATATAAGTTTTGAGTTTTATGGCACTACCTGATTTAATAAAGACTATTTATTCCAACAAAGGGAAAGTGTCGGTTTAACAGTAAAGTCGTTGATAAATAACTTGAATAAATGGGTTACATCTGCAAGTCTGCATTTACGGTAGATTATTGGAGGCTTGACAATACATTTTAACAAAACATGTTAATTTCGATGATTGGACTAGAGTCATAAAACTCAAGCTATACGCGCAAAACAACACAACTTTTTACTCTTCATAAGTATCTTCTTTATAGTTTGCAATTTGTTGTTCATATTCGCTGTTGTTACTCATGTCTCTAATCTAAATAATTATAAGTACTGATACGTAAATCGTTTTGGACGCAATAATCTGAGTTTGCGTTGAGACTTCTTGTTTAACAATAAACAAGTTGTTAAATGCATAATAAAGTTTAGCCGAATTTCCAGTGTTTTTCCCAAATTCTGCTTTATCACTTTCTTTTTTCCAATCATTTCGCTCAGATATCGGAACTGTTCTACGTATTTTACTTGTATGCCGATTTGTCCGTTTTCTATTGATACAACCAATTTAGCAAAGCAAGATTAAGCAAAAAACTTGCACTTGTAGATCTCTTCAAATTCCATACAAAATGCTTCTTGATATTGAGTGATACTTTATCACGATCCTAATTGAGAAATTATGTGACGAAGAGCAAAATGAATCCAAAAAATAATTGCCACATGTAGAGAATGGCCAAAATCTAAAATTAATTTTTTCACAATCTTTTCCAAGTTGGATGTTTTAATTGTAAATGCTTTTGGGCCGATTTTCTGAGTTTCAACTAAAACTTTCTTCTCAATTTGGTTTCATGATTTAAAAATATTTAACTTCTGTATAATATTTCCTTACTTACATTTATACACAAATTTAAAAAAGGTAGTTACTACTTACACTTTGTTTTGAGTTACATAAGTTCGGTATTTGTCATAAAGATAATTTCTGTGCATTCAAGATAAATATCAAATTTGTCAGTTGGAAAGGTGAAATTTATTACACGGCCTTTACGTTTTTCACTGTTGATTATTTTTCATATTTCTGTGGGTTTATTAGTAGCTCCAGTTATTTGTTGCTTAGAGTGTGCTTCCGTACATCATTTTTATGAGGTTTCTCCAATGAAACAGGGATTCTAAGAATATAAGAAACGCAATAACAGAAATTCCTAAACGTTTTCCTTAATACAAACATACCGTAGCAATATGTTACAATTCAATTAAGTTTAATATTTTCTACGGACTAAGATATACTATGTATTTTCATTATTACAGTTTCTGGATATTCCGGGAAAAATAAAAAAATTCCAGAATTTGCTGAATTTAATAAAACATTTCAATTTATTCCCAAATAAGCCGTACGAGATTGTTCGTCATTAATACGATATCAAATTTTGCACATAAATACCTACCAATTATTAATAACTGCAATATAAATTAGTACCTATAATTGCCAATTTAGATGTATAATTGGAACAAAATTAAATTTCTACACAATTATTTTGACGTACAACGAAGTACCTTTTGATATACGTTTAAGTTCGAAACATTCTCTCTATTGCAGGGTTCATTAAATCACCCCACTCGAAAACGCTAATAATTCGGAATATTTGTGATACCGAACCTCTAGTTGAATAAAACCGCACAATGCGTTATATTCGAACAAAAACCAAACTGATTAGGTTGTAAACAATAGGTGTTGTCCAGAATTTTAAATATTTCATCTTTTTTTATTAACGCCAAATCAATGCTATTTGCTCAGGTCATTTTATTTAAAAAACATAAAAAAGCGCTAACCTAACCACAAAGATTTAATTGATATTTAAATTAACTCGGATGTTCAAAGAGAAATTATATAAGGGGGATAAACTAATTTAATAACGTAACCGTAACAATGGTATAACAATAAGCGCAATGATATTTTGAGATCAAAGCTCAAAAGATCGATGTGCTAGGATATATCAGCGTTGTATGGTGTCACGTTATAAGCTTTTACTGTTGTTGAGTTATAATGATAAATGACCAAATACCAAATCCCCGAGAGCCTACTCTACTTAAAAGGCTGAATCAAATTTTCGAGCTGATATCTTTTTTATTGTTACCATTACAGGATTAAGCTGCTGAAATGGACATACAATATAATTCAAATAAATCCAAAAGAGGAAGTTATGGGATTACGCAATCAATTTTTTTAAATTTAGCAAGCTACCAAATATTATTTCTTTAGTTATTAATATTTATAAATACTAATATATATTATAATTTGTTGAGAAAGATATATTTGTTTAAATTAAACAAAATTTGAAAATCTGAGTTTTTATACGAAAATTTGCATATTTTCTACTAACACGTTATAGAGCTGTTTACATATACATTGCTTTGCAGGGTGTTTATATTCCCTTATTATCAATTCAACGTGGCATGATTTTTATAAAATCATATAACTTCTGTAAACATTATTTTATTATTAAATATTCTTTTTGTATAATTTAGTTTACATTTGGAAAGCACACACAAAAACGATAATGTAAATTTTTTGTAAAAACTTTGCCAATAGCTAAAGTCACAAAAAAATAACTTCCACTCTGAAAGCCATGACCTCAAAAAATGTATGCAGTATTTCTTTCACATTATTATTATAGCTTCAGAAGCAGTTATTGTAGATCTTTTTCATCTTCAATTTTTCACTTCACTCTTTTATATTACAGTTTTCTTCTTGTTGATCTACACTAGTGTTCATATAAACCAAAATATCAAGGCAAAGTTAAATAATATACTGAGTGCCTAAAAATAATTGTCCCTTGGCAGGCGGCAATGAACAATGTCAATGCCAAGGTGTTAATTTTGCATTCACACATTTTACAAAATATTTTGTATATCAAAGCCACACCTATTGATTTTATTTATACAGGGTGGTGTATTTGATTCCGCACCATAGCATGTTTGTGAATTTATTTAAATTTCTGTTTCTCATAATGTTTTCAAGGAAATGTTTGTTAATAAATTAGTTGGGTAGGTAACAAACATACATTTTAACAAAAACAAATTAGGAAATAACCACCTGGAAAATTAAATAATTGCTTAGTTTATTATGCAGCAGCCTACGGTAAATTTTTCTAACATTTATTGTTTAAAAGTATAATATTAGAAGTTGTAAAAAGCAAATATTAATGTTAATTTGCTATTTGTACTGATATAAAATTTAATGACTTAATGAATTTTAACAAATTTCATTAATTTGTTTTTGAAGCTTTGCGTAATTTACTATTTTTTGTTTTTTGTTAAAATGAAAGTTTATTACTTACCAAACTAACGTATTAACAAACTTTTGCTTGACAACATTAAGAGAAGCAGAAATTTAAATAAATAGATAAACTCACAAACACATGTTACTTTCCTATGGTTCGGAATCAGAAGCATCACCCTGTATAACTATCTAAACTATAATAACATGTTTTCAAAATACTATTTTTAATTTCTATTTTATTTAGACATTTTTAGTAGGTCTGTATGATGCACACAATATCTTTGTAGAATCCGTGTCAGTTTGGGTATCACATATGCCACCTCATCTCAAAAATGGTAGCTCCAGCTTTGGTATAAGTGCTCATTCCAATCTGATTCAAAACTGTTTCATTTACTGAGTTTCTTTGGCAAATCTTTACAAAAAGATCCATAAGCTTTTTGTCTGAAACTTAACTGAAAAAGTATAAATACGGTTCTAAGACATCAAGAAAGTGATTGAGTTTGCGAACCACTTTGACTACTGGTATAGCTAAGAAGATATTGTTTTAAATAATTTGAATGATCCAACGAAGGAAGTACTAGTCGTATTATATTTAATCTGAGACTGTTAAAGACGAATTCACTCCATTTTCTCAAATCCCCATTTCGTGTGAATCCTATTTTGTTTGGTTGACTTTACCTAAAACTAAAGTCTACTGATTATATTGTTAGATAAAGTCATTGACATATTAATAGACAGAGAAATATAGAAACAGCTAATCTAGCACGATTTTGACACGCACTGTATAATATTCATTTTGCTTATTTATTTTATCTAAGACAAATATAATTCTGTAACCATTTTGTAACAGATTCAAACACGCCCCCGTCGTTCACTGTAACTTTAAAAAGAATTTTAAATTCAAAATAGTCTTTGTCAGCCTTTATTTTTAAGACTGTGCTGTAATTCTGTTGAAATAAGGTCAAGGCTGTGCTAGTTTCACTTATATTCCAACTGTTGTACTAAATATACACATACTAGATGAATTCAAAAATCAATACATCAAAAATCAGGGTTTTATTTTGAGCAAATTCGTTGGAGTGATCTAACTACACAACGGAGTCCGCTAGTTATGTTCTAGTTTGATTGCTAGCAAATCTCAATATTTTATTCACTTTTAGCGTTATTCCGCGTTATTGCCATATTTGTATTAAAATTGTAACTCATTAGGCATTTAACATTTTGGTTAAAGCCTGTGAAAAAGAGTTTGATTAAGTATTAGTTGATACTTTATTAATTACTAATAAACTTGAATTTTGGAATTAGGTGCATTATACTCAAATCTGCCTTTAGAGCTCAAAATTTAAAGAAGTATCTGCATCTGCAACATAACCGCGCTGTTTAGAGTAACACATTCAATATAATTTCTGCAAATAAATAAACAAACAAACAGAAACGCTATCAGGGAAATTCAGGTCAAGAAACTGCTATGTTAGAATTAATAAACATATTTACAGTTTTGACTAAATTCTGCAGAAATCGCCTAAATTTAAATAGATATATTTTAGTAAATAGTTTAAAGAAGAATTAACTAAAATTTTGTGATATCTAACCTAAATGACCCTAGTGTCATAAGTGAATGACAAAGTATTAGACAGTAAGCTGGTTCTGTGACAAACAGAAACATGAACCAGCAGGTTCTAACCTTAAGATCGTTTTTAGAAAGAATCAGACAACTTTCAACGGAGGTGACAAGTAAGAAGTGTTATGAAACAAAAAGCGATGACAGTCATAGTAATTCCTAATACGGAATAATAGATAAAGATAAGACTTGAAATTCTATTGGAACATTATTGCGTCTTCGCTCGCTTAGAAATTAGCAGGGTTGTAAATAGCCTCACCACAAATCCAAGCACTAACACTACCTCACAGATGATTGTTTTCTGTCGTTAGATTTGCATGGTTAAATCGATTTGGGCATTGACCGTCAATAATTAGTTACAGGTTGGTTCTAAGTCTTTGACATCGATCCCCACCGTAAATTGTGCCAACAGTTTTGCTACCAATAATCCCAATGTCCTCATCATCTTCTATTCTGCATCTCTTGCTCTATTGCACATTGTCACTTGTACTGTTAAATCTCTGTATAGTCATCCTTTCTAGTTCTCGTACTTTTTCATGGTTGGGATGGGAGCGAGAACTCCTATATCCCATTTCAAAGCTGTCGTAAAACCTACATATTTCTACTAGTCGTACTACGCTATCTACTGCAGACTTTGTGACTTGGAGTCAAGTCTGTTTTAAGTCAATACTGAAAAACCGAGTTACCCCGGAACACTTAGAAACAGGCTTCTTTAAAACAATCTCCGGATGTCTTACCACTTTTCCTACAAAACAGTTAAACTCACAAACACTTTCGCACTTAATGGCTTCATGACAGGAACTGAAATACAAATAAACAGTTCTAAACCACAAAATAATCTCGACATGTGTAACAAGTGCACTAGACAGCCAGTGTAAGGATTCGGAGCAAGTTCAAACATAATCATAACATAATCTTGAACCTTCTATACCCAATGGTGTCGAATTATTTAAAGCTAAGGTTCATTTAAGCATTCGCGCTACTTTTTTCTGTCCATTGCAATTTCTGTAGTTCGCTTCCAGTTAGTTTCTCTTTTTGCTAGGACTGTTAGCATACTGTCCTTCCATGATGCTTTTGGCTTTCACCCTCTACCTTGGCTTTCCAAATTCTCTTAACTTGTTACTTTCCATCTTATAAGATGCCCAAATCAATTAAGCTTCTGTTTAAGTTCTAGTTTTTCATTTAGTGCTGTTAGTTCTAATCTTTCCCTTATTACTTCATTTCTTATTTGTCTTACATTCTTAAATTTATGCCAAAACCTATATTAATTCGGCCACATCTATATTTTGTAACTATTTTCCAGTTCTTTTGAGAAATATTGAAAGATCGTAAGAGAAACTAGCTAGCTTCTTAAAAATTTGTATCGTTTCATATACAGTTGTTTTACGTTTTAACCGATACTTCATTTTTGTTCAGGAAACTTCTATTTAAGGAATAGCACACATTCTCCATATCTTTTTCTGCGTCTCCACCGTATTTCTAGGAATTCGAAACTTTCCACCTTATCATCCATTTGTCCATTACTTTTGTCTATATCTACATATGTTCCATTACTCACTATTGGAAACTACCATTATTTTAGTTTTATCTACATTAAGTTAGAGGTTATATTTTTGAAGTACTTGGACTGACACTTTCACGCTGCGTTTTATCTTTTTTTCTGGATTTGTCCACAGTACAACGTCATCAGCAAAGGCTGATTTCATTAGCAACACTCTTTCTATCAAAAGTAAAACTTTTTTATTTTTTAACCATACTCATTTATCACATCGTCCATAACACAAATAAATAGTAACGGACTTAGCCTATTTTCTTCCTTCTCTGGTACAAAATTTTTTGGATTTCATACTCCCTGTTTGTACTTGATTTGTTGTATTAGCTTACATCATTGATTGATTGTTTCGGTTAGATCATCGTTCAGTTTTCTGTTCTTTAGACTGGTTCAAAACCATCTTCTGTTTACTAAATCGAAAGCTTTTTTCAAATATTTTTTGATGGCTTCTTTAGTATCATTGATAGTTATTTGCTCTTTACTGAGTTCTTCTTCGTTGACTTTGGAATTGTTTATTCTTCTGTGGTATTATTTTTATTAGGTTTATCTAATTGTACATTTAGTAGTTCCTAGAAGTACTTTCTCCATCAGCTTATTATTTGTTCTTCTTCAGTAAGTATTTTTCCTTGTTTATATTCGATTTGGTTTAGTGCAACCTCCTTGCTCCTGCCTAAACTTTTATCATTTCATTTTCCGTGCTATTGCTCTATTATGTTCCTAAATGCTTTCCACTGCGTTCTTTGGTCGCTTTGGCTGCTTCCTTTGTTTTATTTCTTTACTGTTTATATGCTTCAAACTTTCCAGCATTTTGATTCTGTAAGTAACTTGTTCACAGTCTTTCCTCTTTTCTAACTTCGTTTCACTACGCAGAAGCTTTCCTTTGTTGCTTTACATCTGAATTACTTCTTTGAATCTCACCCACAGCTTTTCTAATATCTGAAGGTATTATGTTGTTCTTCTATTTTTCATCCTTAGTCTGTATGCTTTGATTCTGATTTTGTTTTTGGATTCAGATTTCTTATGTTACATTCATTTCTAGGATAGTGTTTTCTATGATCGTTTCCAATTTTGTGCTTTGTGTTAACTCTCACATCTTTAATTTCTTTTTTAGCTCTTTGGGTATTAAATGTATTAGCGTTCCCCTATTATTGATTTGGCTTTTCGACTTGCACCTTTCTAGTTATTTTATGTTTTTCTTCGTTTTAAAAGAATGCTTTTACTATTATAGGTAGAAAATTTGGGCAGCCGTAATCCATTTCCGTTTTGAGTATCTTCTCTGTAGGGTCCGATTTCTCTACATCCCTCCAAACCAACCCTTTAATTGTAGAGTATGTTCAAAATATTTCATTGATTAGTTCCATGAAGAAAAAATAGTGTAGGTAAGCAGACGACTAGAAGTTTAAACTGGTCGTTTTGATTGAAGAAGTCCAGAGCTGTTTGAACTCTAATTCTTTCTTTATATTCTGATGAAAGAACCAAAGAATGGCAATAAATATAAACAAGGAATAACTTTTAGATAGTACAGTTAATAGTCTAAAATAAGACTCTGGAAATAATGGTTAATCAAACAATGAAAGACCCGATCATGTCTGAGACTGACAATGGAAAGTTTCATTTGCAACACCGCATGATACTTTTAGTATAAGTGCCAGTTAATACTAAGCTAACGCTCGCTCTTGAATTATCTGAATTTTACTTTTTAAAAGAAGATTCGTAATTAGTAACAACCCAAACATCATTAGACCTCTCAAGCAATATAATTGAAAAAATGAACTTGGTAGCCAGACATCTATCTATAGTTGATTCACTTTTCTCATAGTGTTATCAAGTTGCAAAGCTAAAAGGGAAAAGCATGCCGACATAAATGTACTTTTGCATGTGTTACCGTTATTCACGGATATCTTAATATCCTATAACACTTTAGTGTGTTTTTTATTATATTATCTATATTATTTCATTTAAGAAAATAAATAAATAAATAATACGAGACTAATTAATTAAATAATTTATATCAAAATTTGCGAGAAAGATTTTGTATGTATCGTAAAAGTAAAGTAATCGTTAATCCCTCTTCGGAAGACTTACATTAGAGATTAAAACAGTACTTTACTCTCT
This sequence comes from Ignelater luminosus, assembly GCA_011009095.1. NCBI lineage: Eukaryota > Metazoa > Arthropoda > Insecta > Coleoptera > Elateridae > Ignelater > Ignelater luminosus. The sequence continues at coordinate 36,949 of VTPC01003165.1, forward strand.
AGATGCATAAATAACTATTTTTCTAACTAGATATAAGAACCGTCAATCATCTATCGTCTAATCCAGTCTTGTCACTTGATAGTAATTGATTAGATAAGCTTCACTTTCCTTTACTTCCCGTACCGAAATATTTCATAAAAAATGGTTTTTTGCTATAGCAGCACAATACCTAATTCTATGAAATTTACTTCTATCATCAAAACTGATGACAAAAGGTTATTACTAGTGAAAAGCGGAACCAACAGCGACAACAAAAACCATATATTTCGTTGACACGTTTTATAGAAATAAATAGATCCGAAATATTTTTCAAAGGTAATTTTTAAAGGTAAGTGACGATAAATGTTGGTACAAAGAGAATGTGACATACTTAGTAAGTGTTGCGGAGAAGCGAGCGACAGTGTTACAAGGGAACAAGAATGTCTCACCTGACCCCAGATTCGCACCCTCCCTCATTTTAGGTTAGTAATCAATAAATTCCATTCCCTTTCAGTACTTGCCCACCTTTATAGTAACAGAACTAAATGGCACATTCTCGCACATAAAATCAATGATCGTATCCTGATAACAATAACAATAATAGGGGCGATTTCGTCGGCGATCACCGCGGCGCTGCATTTTTAGAATGCGTAAGACTAAATGATGGCGCATCAGTTTTTTTATTGTTATCCCGATTTTTATTCTGCATTCTTTTGTTCATATTTTAAATTACGATAGCTGGAAAATTCTAAAGAGAATAGAATGAAAATATTTTAAGCGAGCAGAGCGTTTTTTGTCGAAGTTTTTCTCCATTTAATAGAAGTACTTTCTTTGTTAGGGAAGTAAATCTCGAAAAAGCTGTAAAACCTTGGTTTGGCACTCATATAACCGGAACGAAGCAACTATAGCGCAACTCTAGTTTATTATTCACAAAACTTTCCTCAAACTAGGTATCGTCTTCTGACGTTTTTGTAATGCCGTCACCAATCTTTCATCGAAGTTTACGGGCTTCAAAAGTTTTCATGCTGCGGTTGCCTCTTAATAAAACATGAAGTCAAAATAATTTAATTTAAAACCGCATATACTACTTACTATTTATATTTATATAAGCGCTAAAGAAAACTCTGATATCTACTTGGTATCTTTGGTTGTTGCGAATACTTCTTTTAAGGAGAATGACTAGCAAAAGAAAAGTATTCACGGAGAAATCTTCGATGCTACCTTGGGATTGGTAAAAACTTTTCTGCATTATGTAGAACCTAAGCACTTTTAAGGACACACATCGTTATCGGAACAAACTTAACGATCAGATCAAGTTTTATCAAACAAAGTTTAATGAGCTGGCAGCAGCAGGCCAAGCGCTGTTAAAACTCCGGGGATAGGGGTACAGTCCGGGGTGGGAATTGTTCCATTGTTGACTGAATCCGGGTTGCTGTAGGGCCACACACTCGGATTGAATAAAAGAGTCGGATATTCCCCCTGCAAGCCTCCGGGTCACGTGTTTTGAGTTTGAACTTACTTTTGCAGTAGTTATGCTGTATACATGTATTTTATGTGGTTTTGATGTCGACGTCACTTCAGAAAATTACTCTCTGTTATAGCCACATAGGATAAGGCAATTAACTCATCCACATTGTATTTTCCTTTGCTGCTACCGCTTTAAATAATTCCGACATCAATTACCACGTTTTAATGGAAAAATGTCCAAATGTTCAAGAATGTAACAATTATATATATTAAAGAAAATTAACAAGGAAATTTAAAAAAAAATGTTTGTTGACAAAAAACAACAAGTTAAAACAATCAAAGCGTAAAAGGAATAGTGGTGCCCCTTATAAAAAGACAGTATCCAACTTACACCTTCATAAATTCGCAACAAAGTCGTAAGAGAAATGCTCAAGGATTCTATACCGTGAAAGGGTCATTTATGTGATAACGATGGCAAATAAAAAATAGTGCCCATAAAATTTCATTGACCATCTATAAAAATATTGAAGAGGGTCAGCTCGCGGCTTGCCTTCACAAAATGCTATGAATTTTAACCAATAAATATATTTTTTGTGTGTTCGTTTTTAGTGCTGTATAGATTCTACTAGAATGTTTCTTATTGAAGAAAATAAATAATAATAAATATGACAATGACGAAAATAAACCATAATATAAACACCAAGTTCTCAATTAGACCTCAGGTAGAAAGGTGCCTATAGTTTCTAAATTTTTTATTTATGAATGTTGGGTCTTATATTTTTTTCATTGACTGTACCTTCTGTTTGCTTTGATATGAATTAATTTCTAGATAAATAAATCTCGAGTATAAGAGATACTAATTTGTACTTACACTACAGTTATATTTCTTTTTACATAAAAAAGTCAAGAACAGGATTCGATTTTGCAAATGCTCGCAATCACACAAGAGTCTTATTACTATTAGTATAACGTACTTATAGAAGTTACAAAGCTCAAGAATTGAAATCTGTACAAACACCTGTAGGTTGTAGACATATCACTATTCTAACTACTGAGGAAATTAATTTTTATATTTTCTAGATATAACTGAAGAAATATTTCTTAAATTTGTTCTTGTTGTTTGTAGTCAGAAGTTAATGTTTAATAAGTTAGCACCGAATATAAGTCAAGAGTCTAAAAGTTAATAGGAACAGAACAGAATCATTTAAGAGCAGAAGTAGAGGCTGTTGAGGATTTCTACGTTACTACATTATCTCTATTCTATTACGGTTCTACATCTTATTCTTTAAAAGTAGAAGTAAGTGCAAGTGGTGAGAAGCCTTTTTAGTACGGTATTACCCTCATAAAAAATACTGCCACAACATAGTCACTGATTAAGGTTTTAGGTTCATCTTATAGTGTTTAAATAAACACGCAAAATATAACAAATAATTACTATCCTTAAGGGTTTTTCACAAAAGCTCTTGATGACAAATCTTTTACGAAGGAATGCCCCAAAATCTAAAGAAAGAAATAAGACAAATAAGTAATAAGTGATCACTAATTAGCCTTGACTTATATTGAGTTAGCACACCAGTATTTACCTGAATGGCGATATAACTTTAGTAACTGATAACTAACTACTCTATACAGTTTTTACAATGTGCCCATAGTTATGGTTTGCTTGCTTTCTAGTTCGAGTTACAAAATAAGACATTGTAAAAACCTTAAGCAAACCCAGAAAAGTTACCTAATTGTGAAATCGTGTGGCCCATGGACGTGAAACCTAATATAAATGTCATCGGGGATGCATTATTCACTTTATAAACACAGAAAGCTGTACATATATTTAAAAGCATTCTAGGCATTTATTAATAGAAACAATCAAAAGATACACCTAATACTTTCTAAATAAGAAATAAATAAAACTTAGAATACGAGAGAGGCTACGACTAAAAGCCATTCCTAATAAAAAGCAGAAATCAAACAGTACCTTCAATAGTAAGTGCTGCTAGACGACACCATGTTGGTTTCTCATTCAGTAAGCCATCCGTGGCTAAAAAGAAACGTTTCTCGAAATACGTTACAACACAGAAGCAATGCTATCAGTCTTTTTTTCATAAAGCAACTATGATAGAGTAAAATATAGAGCGTGGTAATGATTTATCTATCAAGAAGACTTAACAAAATATTTTTGATCTTCTTCTCGCAGAGGAACCAGCATGTTCTCGTCAATGTCTTACCGTGGTTTCCCTTGGCGGTGAAGACAAATGCCGGAACAGTAACAGCCCACGGAACACACATTTAACACCTAGACATCCACACATCATCACACAAACACCAACACAGCTCTGGAAGGAAGCGTTTTCTCCTTCTCGGCGGTTTGTTGGGTGTTCTTGGGCACACACGCAGACATCGGTCGTCTTGGAGTACTGCGCGGTCTGGCGTGCCGCCGTTTATCCAACCCTGCTGCCTCCTCATGCCACCAACTGCCCCGGGATTGGCATGGGGTTTGCTTGGTGCCTGACATCGAGGCTAACATCAATTTCACGAAGCTCCGTCCCATTCCAACCATCTTTTACTCCAGGCTTAAGAGAAGTTAAGTCTTCTAAGAAGCCAGCCGCCTGCGGCGGTATTTTACATTGATTAGGACGACGATCTTCTTCAAAAGGTTCAATTTTCTGAGGTTAGTACCTCAACTTTCCAGTGAAGAATGTTCCGAACAATGCATGTCGGGTATTTAAAATTAATTTTAAAGGCCACTTAAAATATTAGACTCATTGTGTCTTCTCTAATTTTGAACGTGACTCAAAATTTATTATTTTGATTTCTTTATAATCAAAAATGATCCTTATAGAAAAAGTTTTTCAATGATTGTTGAAGTGACAGTACAATGTAAAATTTAACTAAGCAATCAACAGAATGAAATCACAAATCATTTGGGTAACAGAAACAGTAAGTGAGTAAAAAGTTATTAAAGATATCTGGAGAAGTTTCAAGTATGATTGGTAATTAGCAAAATGTTTGTATATCATAGAAACTGAGCTCTAATCTATCTCCTTAAAGTGATCATGCAAGCTCATTAACTTCATTTGAGCACGCACGTACATTTCACCTACTCGTACTTTGCATTCAGATTAATTGCAAAAAACTTCATTTCGCTAAAGATTGTCTCACAGAAAATCTGAACAATTAGATAGAGTACCAAAGACAGCATGCAACTATCTATTTCCATAGAATTCACTTAAAATTGAGTTATAAAGGACAGAAATAAGAAGCAGTAACAGAATTCACGATAATAGTTATAGCGCAAGATACACAATATCTAGCAAGTGTTCATAGTGAAGTAGATTGAAATATTTCTGAATGATTGTCCAAAACTCTGACTCATAGTGTAGTACTATTGAAACTTCCCATGTTAAACGCGTTTAGCGGTTACATATCGTATAATTTGACTATGAGTATGCCAATGACTATAGACTAGGAGGTTTAACAGCATGCAGGGCGTTTCCGATCTATGGGCAAAAGTTATTTGTAAAAACATCAAAAACGGTTACCAAAGAAAGATAAGCAAAACGATTGCATCTATACTAAGGGCACTATAAAAGCATCAACCATTTGTAGTTATTCTAACACTATTAAGGTTTCCATTTAATTATTGAAAATTATTTGATTCTGCACTACAAAGTTTCCTTTTCTCAAACTTCTGAATTCACCACTGTGTGAGTAGCCTCATTAAAAAGACCGAGAGGCACTATAGATGGTATTTCTGCATCACCATCTTTAACAAAAGACTGTAGGTGATTCAAGCTAAATGTTATGCCTCTAGTGGAAAAATGCTGAAGTAAATTGAGAAAGCATTCAGCTTTATTTTATGTTATTATTTATTATTAAGCTTGAGTGCATTTTATTTTATAAAATTGTCGTAAGTAAGTTCAATAACAATTTCTAACCTAATCTGCCTAACCTTAAATCTACCTGAGGGAATTCTGTTAGTCCACATAAAACTATATTTCCGGTTATTAAAAATTAATTCAGATGCTAGGGTAATTTTTGTGAGTTTTTAACCTTGTTGGCAGAGTTATTTGGCATGATCAGTCCTAACGGTTGATTTTGCAATGATTCGCTCATATTCATGAAACGAAAAATTAATGTTCTCAAGCTTCCAAAATTGTATGGTTTGATTGAATTGTCTATTTGGTAATTTTTTTCTCATCTCACTTAGCCGAGTCAAGTGCTAAGCTTTGATACGTATCTTTAATGTGTCACTGTACAGCCAAAAATACCATAATTCTACTTTTTCATCCTTTAGTAAAAATAGTTTCTCGATGTGATCATAGAATTAGAAAACAGATTTTGAGCTGTTCGAAGCGACTACAATATCAAAATTATTCTGAGAAAGTTCTTCAAACAAGTGATTTAGTAGAAAATCTACTTTTCTGTTTGCTGGGTTTAGATCTACTACAGTTTTGCCAATATTTCATTGAACAATATGCGTATGATACAAATAAGATTTGCTTTTCGTTGGAATGAAAGGTTCCGTAGTGTTTTTAAACGTAATGCACATCTTTTACATATTTGCCACAATTATCTTTAATTACTGTCAGCTATTATTACATCAGCAAGGTCTTTGCTCATTATTTTTTTAAACTTTTATAGAAAACCATTCAAATAGGGTTTTTCCACAACAGATTGTTTAACGATTAAACAATGCAAAGGTAATTGCGTCTTTAAGGTCTACTTAAGACTAATTATTATCACATATTGTAATTATGTTGTAAGTACGTATGCCCTCCAGTGACTTAGAATTCTTTCGATATATTAGTTTTGTCTGTATCCACCATAAACTGTTATTAGACAGGCTTTATTACTACGGTTTCCGTGGTGTTTTAGAAAATCGTAAACTATTAGTAGAAATAAAATCTAACGATTTCTCATTTGCTTTGAGTTGCAAGACTTGACTTGTGGTGTACTTCAAGGAAGTGTTTTGAGTCCACTATGTTTTATATATAAATGACATAACGTTATATTCAAACGATAATGTTACACTTTTTGCGAATGACACATTTATTTTTGCCGGCGCACAGTGCCCACGCGGTAAAAGTAAGTGGAAAAAGCTAATCTAATTAAATAAAATAAGCTTTTCTTAGCATGTTTCCATTAAAATGACGTAGTTATAATGAACTGAATATAAAACAGCACAATAAAAATTGCTTATGGTAGGTTTCCTATTCACTTAAAATTACTTGATTCTACTACTACATTAGTTCTATTCCCCTTTTTATATTATTCTAATTCTTTTTTATTCAATAAAGAAATGTTCTTTGGTAGCATTTGTTCCTTTCTTTCTGGTGTGAAAGTTTGTTTGCTAATTACCATTGAATCCAAGCTAATAAGCTTATGAATGATAAATCTTCCAAACTGTGTCGTCTTGAAAGACTTAGAGAATAAAGTTACTAAGAACATTTGCAATCTTTGTGTCGGGCTACTTCCGACATTTACCCTATAGGCAAGATCGCGCCCTTGAGGATTTTTACATTGATGAACTGGTGGCCGCACGCAAAATTTCACGGTTGTTTGTCGCTTAGTAACACACGTTCTTAATAAGTTGTATGTGTTTGTCCCTACTATTAGCTTTTACCTCATATACTAGACTTGCCCTGCATGCTTACTAAAATGAAAAGAAGCGTTCTTTCAAAGTTTGCTACACAGCACGTTCAATCCTAGCAAACACTCTTGAAAATAAGTCATGTCTTCATAACACATGTCCAAAGAAAATATTGAATGTTTAATGACTGGGTATTCTTCTCTTCGGAAAACGTAATTAAGGTAAATTAGAATAATTCTTGATAGATCTATTAACAGTAGTTGAGATACCATAGTAATTCACACTCATTTTGGGTAATTAATGCTTGTAAGTTTTAAACCCCCGGCACTTGTTGCGGATCCATGTCTATCGGACATTTTCTATTGGAAATAGTCTCAGGGACATGTCCCTTCCTTATAGAACATCCTGTATATGCAATTGTTTTTCTTTGTTGAATCACATTCGCTTTTCCAAATTTTATATTTTTTTCTAGTTAGGTATTGTATTGAAGTTCACCAAAAAATTAATAGTGCAAGTTTTAAAATTGGTTTTTGATTGTCCACCTAGATTTGTCATCTGGACCGCAGTGGGCAGCCAAAACGTAGTAATTGATTTTTGCGAATACTGCCGAAGTGGTCCCACAAACAATAAGAATGTAGGTTGCAGCACAAAGCATACTCTTTACTGTATAGGCAACTACAAGACAACAACTAAAATTCTAAAAACACACAAAGGCATTTCCTTCTCGCTTCTTATTCAAACAAAAATCTTCATTTTCATTTTATTGTATTAAATACGTTCTTGATAATAGTGAACCCCAGCAGAAAAAAATTATGCTAGGTTGTGGACTAGTCGTAAGAAGGTGTAGACCACGGAAGAAGCTACTTGTTTTCTAGAAGCAAAAACGCTTTCCTCTACAGTGGTCTAAACTCTAAAGAACATACAGATTGGAACGCAAAGCAGTCGTAGAAAGAGTTATTCAGTAACGAATCGACTTTTAATATTAACAATCATGTCGCAAAAGTGTATATTAGAAACTTTCTTGGTAGTCATGGTACGACGTTACATGTTTGGCCAAGACGTTGGTTGATTAAATATAGTATTTGAGATGGTGAATGGCCACAAAATACCTTGAAGCACAGCAGAATAAGATGTTGCCTACTGAGAAAGTCTTATTAGGAGGAGAAGATTTCTTTTTCAGGATGATTATGCACCTTGTAATGGGACAATAGTAATTCACCAATAAAATTAACAAACTGAACTGCCCATAGTTTAGATGAAGAATAAAACGGATTTTTAAAGGAAATCTTGATATGTATAGCCGAAAAACAAACAAAGTAATAAAATAGGGAAGTATTTAAAGTATGTAATAGTGTACATATTGTAACGGTCATTTTTTTGTTTTTTCCCGTTACATCAGGATTGGTTAATTATACTCTCGGGGTGGCCCCGTATTTTTTTAGTTTTTTTTCTTTTTTGGAAAGGTTGATATTTGAGAACACACCTTTAGATGCTGGGTTATGTTTTCCATTAGTCATCTTCTAGGTTTATTCACTTAGGGTGGAAATATTACTTGATTAATCTTATACTACATTACGAAGGCGGTTCAATAAGTACCCGTGTTAGAAATGAAGACACAAGTTTTTTCAAAAATTTTTTTTTTATTTTTCAACAGTCTCCTTTTAGAAATATACACTTCTCCCAACGCGAGCCATTTCTTCATGTTAGGAAACAAGAAAAAGTCGCAGGGAGCCAGATCGGGTGAATACGGGGGGTGCGGCAGCAATTCATAACGCAATTCATGCAGTTTGGCGGCGACAACTCCGGATGAATGTGCTGGTGCGTTATCGTGGTGAAACAGCACCTTCTTTTTCGCCAAATTCGGCCGTGTCTCCTTCAATTTTTTGTCGAAGCTGTCTAATAACTCACTGTAGTATTGTCCAGTGATCGTTCTTCCTTTTTCTAAAAAATCCATGAGGATGACGCCGTTCGCATCCCAAAAAATCGTCGCCATGACCTTTCCGGCCGATGGAACCATCTTCGCCTTCTTTGGAGCAGATTCACCGGGAGAAATCCATTGTTTTGATTGTTGCTTAGTTTCTGGTGTGTAATGATGAATCCAGGTTTCATCAACGGTGACAACTCGACGCAAAAACTTCTTCGGATTTCGCTTAAATTGCTCCAAACACTGCTTCGAAGTTAACAGCCGCATCCGCTTGTTGTCCACCGTTAGCAATCGCGGCACCCATCGCGCCGACAATTTTTTCATCGCCAACTTATCATGTAAAATATTAATTGCCGTTCCGGTCGACACACCTACGGCCTCTGCTACTTCACGCACTTTCGTTCGTCGATCAGCGAGAATCATGTGGACTTTTTGAATGATTTCCTCGGTAACCACGTCTGCCGGGCGTCCTGGTCGCTCCTCATCAAAAACGGATGTTCGCCCACGTTTAAATTCGTTGAACCAATATCTAACTGTGGTCATAGATGGCGAAGTGTCCCCATAAACAGCATCCAACTTTGCTTTTATCTCCTCGCATTTTTTCCCATCCAAAAACAGAAAGCGAATTACCGAATTAGCTAAAATCACGAAACACGTCTTACTCAAATGGCTGTCAAATCAAAACTAACCTATCAATAAATCTGCAATTTGTTATACCGTCGGTTGATAGATGGCAGCACACGATGAGAACACCAACTTCCCTCAGGAACGCCTTCTGTCGTCAAACACGGGTACTTCCTTGTGAGTGATAATCCGGTTTAGAATTCTGGACTTGTAGAAGTTTTTGTTTTTAAAACTCGTTTTTTTAGATTCCCGGAGTTTAGTTTGGAACTTACGGCGGCGTATTGTGATTGGTTGATATAGGGACCGGGAAACGGCTTGAGGAGAGCGTGCGTGACCACGGTGCGCTTCGAGTGGTCCGGACTTTAAATTCAGTCCCTGAGTACTATTAGAATAATAATAATAATAAAAAAAACCCTACACCTAGGGGTAAGTTTTCCCTCTTGGATTTTATCGAATTTAATTCTGTGGTTTTTGTTTCAAGTTTTTTTATTATTTTCTTCCTTATTGGCTGAGATTTGGAGCTGGTCTATTGTGCCTAAAGAGTTAATGGATCTGAAGCTCTCAATCAAGGTGTCTCCCACGCATGGTATTGTTTTATCACCTTTGGAGTAGTGAAGATATCTCACTCAGGATACCGAGTTGCGGGGGTTGTTGCTACCCTCATTGGTATTGAAGAATCCACATACGCGGCGTTATGATAAGTCAATAAATTTAACCTTTAAAAATGCTACACTAAAACCACGTTATTCAATTTAATAATTAACCTGAAAATTTTATCAATCACGTAAATTTATAATTTTGCTTGCTAAGTTTTCTTCTTGTTTTTAGTCAATTTTAATTTTTTGTAAACAAATGTAGTACAGCAATTTTTTTGGTAGTTTGTTAATAGTAAAGTCTTTTTTGTGTGGGTTACAATTTCAGGTGTTAGCTTCCTTATCTGAGCAGATCTGTTCAACATCTGGAAGGTATTTTTTTGGTCTGGTAAGAATTTTTTATTATAATTTCAATTTTGTCCAGGAATTAAGTTTTTGTGTACTTTACTAATAAATGACTTTTAGAGTACATTTACTTATGCTTAAAGTTTAGCGGAAGTTTCTTTGTTGTTTGAGGAAAAGTCATTAGAACTTCTTAATTTTGATTAGTTAATTATCTTTTTTATACTTGTAGAGTGTGCCAAAAATTGAAATAAATTATTTGCACAAAAATCTTTTTACCATGGTATTTTTGATTATTTGTAGAGTGTGGTGATTGATAAATTTTTAAACGTCATTATCTATAGTATAAAAATTTTATTTAATAGTACGATAAACTATATTGAATACAGTTTTCTTATTTAAATTTTCAAGTATTAAATATTGTTCGAATTTTCCAAATTTCTTAATTTTATTATAATTTTCGTTGATATAAATTTTTTTCTTAACTAGTTAAGTTTCTTTATTTAAAATTTGGTTTTTATGGAATATTTCTTTTCAGGATGTTTTGTGTCTTTTGTTAAAAAGGCTCTGGCGCTAGTTTTATGTTAAATACTTATGCGAAGTTTCAATATACAGATTGATTAAAAATTGTTGGATGTTTTATTGGATGTATAATAAAGGGTACTTCACCTAAAGCAACCTACTAAGTTTAGCTGGCCTAGGACCACGAGATCCTAGTTTTTTATTTCAATTATCCGTAACGTAAAGTTAACGT
>VTPC01003166.1:0-124168 GCA_011009095.1 Ignelater luminosus
ATTAGGACATTGTTTTAAAGAGTCTTTTAGTAGAAGTAGAGAAGTATTAGATTTGGTTTACTTAGACCTGTGTGGTCCAATGCAATCAATAATAAAATCATCAGTGAACAGATTTCTGATAAAATTTGCAGATGATTTAAGCAAATACGCTATTGTTTATTTTTTAAAAGAAAATGATGAAGGAATCAAGGAAATTAGAAGTTATGTTTGTGTTAATTTCAGAATCAGCTACATTAAGTTATATTTCTGATAAAAAATCTCTTGCTGATTCCAGGCCCGAATTGACATCGACCTGGGATTCAATTCTTGAAGTTCCTCGGTATAGCTTTGCTCTGTTTGTGCCATTTCCATTATGAAAGTGTATAAGGTATCTGCCTTATTAAAGCCCATTTTATTTATTTTTATATTATATATCCAAATCTTCTATAGGGGCCAGTATTATAAAGAGCAAATAAATGTATCCAGGGATTTTCACAGATTTCAGTATTATAAAGCTACACTAAATTTAACCTGAAGTTTTGTTCCATAATAACCAACCTGTGAGAAGGCATAGTAATGTAAGCCATGAGTAATCATCCAATGAAAGCACAACTAACCATAATCCAAATTAAGTAGACAAGACTTGACAATAACGATTATTTTTTGATTTGATAAGTTGAATTTTTGTCTACATGAAGTTAAGAATAATAACTACAAAGTATGTGTTTCTACAAACTGAATGCAATCTAACCATACGATGTCATTTAACATGAAAACTTTTTAATTTGAAGATTTATTAATGTCTGCACATCAGCCACTTGACAGGCAAAACTTCGATACTCAAAGCTTTTATGTCTAAAACATAATATGTATTTTTATCATGTATCAGTAGTAGTTTGTGACTTAACTTCAGGCTAGACGTGCACTGCTTGATTGGTTAGCTTTTGTATAATTTGAATCTGTGTCCAACCTAAACTTAGGTTACTAGCTGTTGCTTTAAAATATACACAAAATCAATTTAAAACAAAACAATCTTTTATTTCTTGTAAATCTAAAAAGATGTACAGAAATAAAAATAAAACTAAAATCTATTGCAATATTCCACAGTCCATTCCATTCTAGTCTGCATATTTTCACAAAAAATATTTCTAATTACTATGAAGGTGCATTTGCTTCATTCAGGCTAAAATTACAATTACAAATTTTACACACGAAAGGTTTTTCTCCACTATTGATCCATATATGTACTTTTAAGCTACATTTGGCAGTACATTTAATTACATTTTACACTCAGGAGGTTTCACCCCACTGTGAACAACCATATGTCTTCGTAAACAGCTTTTCTGTTTAGACTTATAGTCACATATATCACATACAAAAGGTTTCTCCTCACTATGGATTCGCATGTGTTCTTTTAAACTTCCTTTCTGTGTACATTTATATTTGCATATTTCACACTCAAAAGGCTTTTCTCCACTATGAACGAGCTTATGTGTTTCTAAATGCCCTTTCTGGGTAAATTTATAACCGCATGTTTTACATTCAAACGGTTTCTCATCAGTATGAACACGCATATGCGTTTTTAAGTTGCTTTTAGTAGTAAATCTATAATTACATATTTTACACTCAAAAGGTTTCTCGCCACTGTGAACCAGCATATGTCTTCGTAAATGGTTTTTGCGCGCAAATGTATAGTCACATATATCACACTCAAAAGGTTTCTCCCCACTATGAACAAGCATATGTCTTCGTAAATGGTTTTTTCCTGTAGATTTATAGTCACATATATCACATTCAAACGGTTTCTCACCGCTATGAACGCGCATATGTGTCGCTAAACTACTTTTCTGAGTAAATTTATAACTGCATATTTTACATTCAAATGGTTTCTCATCGGTGTGAAGACGCATATGTGTTTTTAAGTTACTTTTAACCGTAAATTTATAATTACATATTTTACACTCAAAAGGTCTCTCCCCACTGTGAATAAGCATATGTCTTCTTAAATGGCTTTTCTGTGGACATTTATAGTTACATATATCACATTCAAACGGTTTCTCACCAGTATGAACGCGCATATGTCTTGCTAAACTGCTTTTCTGAGTAAATTTGCAACCACATGTTTTACATTCAAATGGTTTCACATCAGTATGAATACATAAATGTGTTTTTAAATCGTTCTTCCTTCCACATTTGTAATTGCATATATTACACACAAAAGGTTTCTCATCACTATGGATACGCATATGACTTCTTAAACTGCTTTTCCTTATAAACTTGTAATTACATATTTTACATTCAAAAAGTTTTTCACTGCTTTGTAAATGACTTTCTGTTGTGCACTTACAACTGCATATGGTGCATTGAAATGATTTTTGAAGAACATCTTTAGTGCTATCTATAAAAAAATCATAATTAGCTTTGCATAAAAATGGTATGTAAATTGAGGTAGCACCTGATATAAGATCTTGTTCCTGATAGGGAAAAGATAAATGTGGAGCTTCACTATTTTCGTAATCTTCAATTTTCAATTCACACTTCAACGTCGACGAGTACAACTGATCTTGATTGGTAAAGGTTAGGTTTTTACTGTTTTCCATTTTCTATTAATTTAGATATACAAAAATTATAATAATGAACCAGAATCACCCAAATGAACTATTTGCTCAATTATTTCCCAATTATTATTTTTTGTTGTCAAGGTTCAAAAAACTTGTATGGTTGCCAATTGCGAAAAAAGCACTAAAAAGCAGTTTGATCACATGAAATTCACCAAAACAAAAACAACTCATGGCGTGCCGCAGAGTAGTATATTAAGACCACTTCTATTTAACAATTTAAATTCTAATTTAACAGACTAGAATGGTTTTGATTTGTTAACTTGCTATTTTATTTTGGCATTGTATTGAATTACTTAATTTCGTCAACATGATTTAGTTTGTGTTATGAATTACCTTTCAATGTTTAACTTTTGCTTTTGTGATTTGATGTGATGCTTGGGAGTTTCCATCATGGATTTGATATGTCTTATCTTATAGCAAGTTAGAACAACAACTAGGTGATATTTTTGATGATTTAATTTAGAGCCTTGCCCTTTTTCAATAACCACATATATATTTATTAAGTGGAAACTATACAGGGTGTTCCATATAAATACATGTACACGATTACTATGCTTCTTAAACAAAACTCTATACATATTTCATTATTTACTGATTTTTCCTTTAACTGGAGTTGTGACAGGAATTAACAAAATATTAAATGAGCACTGCTGTTTCTAAAACCTGGTTAATTGATGCGGTATCAGATTTTCATTAACAGTTGTTGGACTGGTAAATAAGATTCTATTATCTCTTATTTTACAGATTTTAAAAACCAATCTTGTCACCGCCGTTCCTAGGGTATGAGTCGCCTATGTACCGGATTGTATTCGCCGCTCCTTTCTATTTTTTAAATATCAGTTATTAACATGTCCTGAAAGTTTTGGACCAATTTTCGATATTTAATCTTTATGTACCGCATTAATCTAATTTGAATCATTAGTATAAACCAGGGGTCGGTGATAAGGTATTTGACACCTATGGTAGAATTTCTCAAGGTGCCTTAGAGTGGTAATTGGGTTGTGTGTGGTGCATTTAATGTCAATCTCAGTTATCTTATTGGTCAAGGTGCACCACCTAGTTACTGCAGCGCTATGGAAAGTTGCCTTATTTGCACATTCTTGTGCCAGTCTTCCTTGCACCTCATTTGTTTGCAACTTCATCAAATCATCACAGGTGGCTAAGTCAGTTAGAATTAGCGTTCTTTTGTATGGTGTAGGTTGTACAATCAGTTATCGTGTTATCGTCTTCTATCCATCAGATCATCTGGAGTTGTTCACTACTCTATTAGCGGAGTTGTCTTGGTTGCCTTCAGGACGGGTTTTGTCTCCTCTATTTGCTCTTACCTTCTTGCGTCTTTTATGGCATTTTTGAAAAATTCAAACTAGATCAACAAATAAGCCGACGCTTTGTCCATTTTATGCTTTCATTGGCCACTTCTCTTTTAGCTGGAGAAAGTTAATCTGGTTATACCGCGACCAAATCTGGAGAAGTATTTCAGAGCAGATTTTGTAGCTTTGTCGCTGTTTTTAATGTTACATTTTTACAGGGAATTTAGATTAAAATGTGTTCTCTACCTTCAATGAGCCTTCGCTTCATCCATTTAAACTTCTCTTTTGCCCTTACGCTGCTTTATCTGGCTCTCTTTACATTTCTTAGAGATAACTAATCTAATTGAGAATTGAACTTTGCTTTCCACCAAGTTGCCTGCTTTGACTCACTAGTCTACCCAAGCAAGTTATGTTGTGGATACACTAGTCCACTTACTATTCCTTTGCCGACAGGCAGCTTGGCTAGTTTTCTTGTAGAATCCTAGCTGTTGAAATTGCACAGCAAACTAATAATTTAGCTTTTTCTGTATAGTTGTTCGCAGGGCCTGCCTCAGACGTCGGCAGTCCGGTCCGTATTCGTCTTTAATTTTCTGTAAAAGATTAAAGAAGGACGAAGCCAAATCTTGGGCCACCACCTGTTGGAGGGTGCAGCCCGAGGAACGTTTTTTACTTTTCTTAAGAAAGAGGGTGGAGCTCAACCTTGGGCCACCACAGGTGGCCTATTAGAAAACGCAGCCTGACCCGCGTTTGCATTTACTTTTCTTTGAAGGTTAATGTCAGGTAGAGTCCGATCTACTGCCACAAGAGATGGTCTTTTGCAGAATGCGACTCAACTCGCTTTGATATTTACTTTTCTTAAGAAGCTTGATGGAGGCAAAGCTCGACCTAGGACCACCGCAATTGGCTTCTTGAAGAATATTTAGTTTTCTAAGAAGGTTAATACAGGCCAAAGCTGTCACTTAGCGCCACCGCAGGTGGTCTGTTTAGAGGGAGCAGTCCAACCTGTGTTTATATCTACTTTTATTAAGAAAGTTAATGGAGGGCAAAGCTTGATCTAGGATCACCACAAGTGGCTTGTTGTAGGAAGCAGCCAGACTTGCGTTTCTATTTGCTTTTCTTAAGGTCAGTGGAAGACGCAGCCCAACCCGAGTTTTATGTTTATTTTTCTTAAGAAGATAAGTGGAGGACAAAGCCACAGCAAGTGACCTGTTATAGTGCCCACCCCGACTCACGTTTGCATATGATTTCTTTAGGAACGTTGATGAAGGGTAAAATAGAACTACATTGGGCCACCGGAGATAAGTGTTTAGGTCTGTAAGATGGCTAATCGAAGACGCAGCCTATGAGAAGTTTTGAGAAATGTCAAAATACTATTTTGGATACTTATTCCCACCGTACTTCTGTATACAATGCTGCCGAAACAGAGTTTTCCAGTTCCATTAGGGACACTAGAAGATCCTTTAGATCCAAACCAAAAGAATTCATTACAACGAAGACAAAGAATTGACAAAACAGTGTCATAATAGTTACTCAAAAGAGTTGTAGTTTATCAGAAAATCGTTGTTACTCCAAAAAGTCATAGTTACTCTAAGCTTAGAGGCTCATAGTTTCTCAGAAAAGTCATAGATTTTCCAGAGAGTTGTAGTTCTTCAAAGGAGTCAATTACTCCAGAGCGCCATTTTCCTTCCCGAGAGTCGTAGTTTCTATATATGTCCTCTTGCTACTACAAATCTTTACTTCTGTGTTTTACTGGCTTTGATTACTTAAAAATGGTTTGTTTTATTTTGATAGTTAGATTTTCCAAAATATTATTATTTATTTTAAGATTAAAAAGAAATAAATAAAAAGTTTCTCCAAACAGGAAGACTTGTGAAGAGTCCCTGTTGTTTAATTAAGCAAACGAAATTAAGTTTTTGGTTATTTAGTTTTTTTTTGTTTTTTCTAACACATTGTTTTAAAAGCTTTTTTAAGAAGAAAAAAAAGATTGTGGCATCGTCCATACTGAATCAATTTGCGTTTTATTTATTAACTTTCCTCTACCTGAGATAGCATTTTAGGATATCTTTAAAGTGTAATGATTGTAATTCATTTCAACAAGTTATTTCCTTTACTGGTTTAGTCAATGATCAGCAGTTTTTTGTGTTGTATTTTTTTTGATGAAGTTCAAGTACTACCTGAATTAATCTAAATCAAACAGAAAAAGTACTTATAGCTCGTCAGTAGGTTCACAAAAACTAACGATGCTAATGCCAATGAAAGATGTCAAACTTGATTTTTTTTAGTATCTCGATTTTGCAAAAGTACTTTATTATAGAATCCTCTTTATTATACCAAATAACCTTCTTTAGCGTTTCAGAAGGTTAAAATTCGGTAACATATAAAATCTGCTGATTTTGTCACTAGATTAGGCGTATAGTAAAATTCAGCTATAAAAGGTTACCAAACTGTATAATACCAAGGCAGTTTTCTGTTGTAGCCGTAATGATATTAATTTTTCTGTCACATTTTAAAATGTTTTTTCAATTTTAGATTTTAAAAACTTGACTAACGATGCTCAGTTTCTCATTAATCCAGTTTATTATTGTTGCGTTCGGTTTTCTGTTACGGAGTTGGAGCGTTGCGAGCGGCGCGAATGATCACGTGATACATGGAGTGAACAGAGTTTAGCAGAATAAAAGAACGAAACGGTGCATGATCTGGAGTCGTAGAAAGTAAACAAATAAAGTTGTAGACGTAACCTCAACAATAATCTTAATTTATTTAAATTCCAATTAGACTACTTTGTTACAAAACTAAAGTAGGCATATTTGTTTAATTACTTCAAACAGATAGAACACTTTCTTATTTTGAGGCAGAAGTGCGTCTGTTTCTGGATCTTACACAGCGTGGTAGATGAATAGGACGACGCGGACCAATTGAATGGCCTGCAAGATTACCGGACTTGACCTCTTTAGATTTCTTTTTGTGGGGCTACTTATAGAATCGACAGTTTACATGAATATACCTAACAACAGACATTGGAAGTAACGCGTTACTTGTAATTAATTAGATTTTTCAGTAACGGTAGCGGTAACGCGTTACTTTATAAAGACGCAGTAAAGTAATTGTAACTAATTACAAAAAGCGTGTAACGGTAACGACTTCAGGTCGTTACCTTTTGCGTTACTTGAATAATCGATTTTCAAATTCAAAAGTTTTGATGATGTTCAGAAAATACATATTTTCATATTGTGTAATTCTAAGAATTGTACAGTAAGCTTATACAAAGAAAAATTAATTAGAATCACCTTGAATTTTGATGGGTTCTATAAAAAGTTTTTCTTTATAGAATCAAAGTAACTGACAGTAACGGTAAAGTAACTTAGTTACATATTTGCAGGAACTGTAATGGTAACTAGTTACTTTTTAAAACCAAGTAACTGTAATTGTAACTAATTACATTTTTTGATAAGGTAACTGTAACTGTAACTAATTACTTTTTTAAAGTAACTTTCCAATGTCTGCCTAACAATCTAGAAGGTTTGAAATATCAAATTCGAACGGAAATGCAAAACATTGCCCCACAAACGAGCTAACGTGAAATACAAAGCTTCTATGCACGAATGCTTAGGGCAATGTCAAATGGTAAACGGTAGACAATTTGAAGATTTGTTAGAATTTATGATTTTGTTTGTTTTTTTTTAATTTTCAATATTTCTTTACTGAAAATAAATGTGGATGTTATTAATCTTAGTAAGTGTTTTTCTCAAAAAAATGATTGTGTAAGGTACCAAAAGTTTTTAACTATCATTCAGCCAGTGAAGAAGTCTATCAAAATCTATAAAAGAAATTGGAGCTGCAATTTAAAAAATGATGATGATGTCATAGCTCAAGGACATGAACTGTCAAAAAAAATCTTCCTGCTCTCAAAAATGTCCTGTTGAAATATAAAATTGACGTGCTCGAGGATTTTGTAAAAAGAAACATTACATAACCAAATTATGAATTTTATTTCGAACTTTATCACCACTCTTCGTTTTGGTTCCGTAGGGCACTCGATTAGAAGACTTTTATCTATTTGAGTTTAGGGCAAGCCAATTTAATTTAATAAAAGCTGAATTTTGTGTACGTACACTTCGATTCGAAAATTCGGAAAAAGTAAAGTGAAACAGTGTTATAGGAAATGTTCAGAAAACATTTTTTATCATTATTTAATTTGGGTAGACAAGTTATATGCAACAAAATTTAGTCTAACTATAAATATTATATAATTGTTTTGTTTTGTTTTAATGCAATACTAATTTAGTATTTAAGATAATAATAACAAATTTCTAAGTGAATTTATAACCACACTTTCTCATCGGTATGAACACACATACATTTCTGCATTCTTAGTTGCATACTTTACACACAAATGGTTTGTCGCCGTTATGTATATGTATATGACTCCTTAAATTGCTCTTCATTGCAAATTTGCAATTATATGTTTCACATTCAAAAGGTTTTTCTCCATTACGAATGCGAATATGTACTGTTAAATTGCGTTTCTTGGTAGATTTATAACAACATATTTTACATTCAAACGGTTTCTCATCGGTATGGACGTGCGCATGTCTCCCTAAACTCCTTTTTTGAGCAAATTTATAACCATATGTTTTACATTCAAACGGTTTCAAATCAGCATGTATGAACATGCATGTGTTTTAAGTCTTGTTTCCTTCCACCTTTGTAGTTGCATATATTATACACAAAAGGTTTCTTAACACTATGGATACGCATATGACTTCTTAAACTGCTTCGCCTTGTGAATTCGTAACTACATATTTTACATTTAAAAGGTTTTCCACTGTTTTGTAGATTCTTGTTGTGTATATAGTTAGTGCATTGAAATGATTCTTAAAGAACATCTTCACTGCTATCTATAAAAAATCATAATTAGCTTTGCATAAAAATGATATGTGCCTTAGGGTAGCACCTGAAGAAAGATCTTGTTCCTGATCAGGAAAAGATATACGTGGAGCTTCACCATTTTTGTTATCTTCCACTTTCAGTTCACACTTCATTGTCAGTTAGCGGAACTGATCTTGATTGGTAAAGATCAGATTTTTATTATTTTCCATTTTGTTTTAATTTAAATCTACAGGAATTATAATAATGAACAGGGATCACTAGAATGACCTTACGTATACTATACAGTGTGTCCAAGATAAGGATGCACAGCACGGGGATCTTGGAAACGGTAAGAGATACAGCATCGGTTAAATATGATGAAAGTTGGCTATTTATAGGACCTTTTTGTTGGCGTTTGCAAAATCTAGATACCTTGGACACTTTCAGAGATATTTAAGAACAAGTAGATTTCTCGATTTTCGTTATTATTTTTTCTTTTCTTTATTTGAAGAGATATTTAAAAACTAAAACCACTTTTCCATTGCCACTTTTTGTTCTCTATTAAAATACGCTAATAAAATTTCTGTGCTGTTAAACGCAGACACAGCATCTAACATCAGCGTTTTGTCACAGAATTCTGTGGTTTTGTTTGAGAACTAAGCCACTTAATCTTGCCTGATGAATTTCCATTTAGTGGTTAGCTTTTGCTTTTGTAATTTATGAATGCTTGGAAATTTCCTTCACAGATCTGATATGTTTTGTCTTATAACAAGTTAGAATCTATAACTACGTGATATGTTTGGCAAATAAGATTCTATTATCTCTTATTTTACAGATTTTAAAAACCAACGTTATTAATTAATAAAAGCACCTCCCGATGTGTTAAAACATTTTGTATTGGCAACATAGGAGTTCTTGAACAAAAAAGCTTATGATTCTTCTAAACACTCAGTGTAAGCTCACTCACATCGTACTAACGATTGACTCTGAATATACATATGTAGCATTCTCCTTCCTCAACCCTACCAGAGTGATGAAGACCAAATATGACCAAAAAAGAGATTCTCATTGATATACCCAGAACGTCGCAGGACTTCTAAGTTCAGAAGCACGGGGCTCGATGTTATCATGCAGATTTGGGACGTTGAAAGTGATTGAAATACTAATTTTGATAATTGTTTGATAATATTAGTCCATCTAGCGATAAACTTCCGCCGATAGATGGAAAAGTTCCCAATGAAGAATTCTTTTGGAGATGACTCTTTCCTTACTCTGCAACTGCTTGATCAGACCGATGGAGGTGGTGGAGAAGAAAGCAAACCTATAGTTAATAATTGAACGGAGGAAGGTCTTACGGGTTTGAACGCCAATCAGTCTGTCGGCGAGGATTCTTTTGAAGACTGTCGATGCCGTTTAATAGGACTATGGGCCACCACGGTGGAGGCTTGCCAAAAGATGGGAAACTCGTTTGCTTAATTTTACTAACGTTTACTATACTATATCGTATATTGATCATAAGGCCGACCTCAGACGTCGCATCGGTAGCTCGACCCGTATTCGATTTTAATTCTCTGCTTGTTGGAGGGTGGGATTATATAATATCAACACATCACTTATCTTTAGTGTCTCAAGAATTCCCATTGGTCTATGCCGTGTGCTACAGGACAGTATCCCAAGTTCGGCCCATGCGGGCTTTGACGTTGTGGAAACTCTTGGTTTAAATTTTTGCATTTTGCGATTCGTTTTAGTTATATTTAACCTTACGAACTAAATGTTTATCATAAACGTATTAATTTTTCTAGAACCTTTTCTGCAGATCGATAAATAAGAAATTTAGATTTAGATAATTTATTTATTTAACAACAAATACTGATTCAATAATTTGAATTGCTTAGTTTAGTTACGTTCTCTTTATATAAAACAAAATAAAAACAAAAAGACACAAAATGAAAATTGTAAAACCAATTAACAATAATATGTGATGAGATTTAAAGTTTTCCTTCTAAAACGAGATTTCTCATCTTTCTTCTGCACAGTTTATCCGTTACAGTAACAGGAATTTTCTCAACAATTTTTACACCAGCTCTAAGCCTTTGATGGTCACCAACTTTATTATTCACGTATTCTTCTATCTCTTTGGGAGAAACTTTGCCGACATCAGATTCCTTCAGTACCACTACACCCATTAAGTGATCTCCGTCTTCTTCATGCGGTATTCCAAAAACAACACAAGCGTGAACTGCCGGATGAGTTAGAAAGACTTCTTCTATCTTGGAAGGATACAAGTAGAACGTCTTATATTTTAACATTTGTTTCACTCGATCAACTATGAAGAAACACTGATCTTCATCGTAATAAACCAAATCTCCTGTTCTGAAAAATCCATCTGAATCAAAAGCATGTGACGAATCCATCTTATAGTAACCGCTCGTGATAAAGTCTGATTTTACAAGAAGTTCTCCAAGTTGATTAGGTCCTAGAATCTCTTCCGTTTCAAGATCTACAATCTAATTTATCAAGTTAGTAATGAATATAGAAATATGAAAAAAGACATAAGCAGATACCTTATAAGCAAAACCAGGGACGGGTTTTCCTACTGATTCGAGTTTTTCTTTCATAAGTCTCAAATGATCTGTATCGGCGGTATTGAACATTGTTATGGCACCATTTATCTCTGTTTGTCCGTAAAGATTGCTTATTAGTGAATCTGGTAAGCATTTTCTAAAATGCATCATTTGTTCCTTAGACATTTTAGCTCCACCTAATAATACCTGTTTTAGGCTAGAAACATCTATATCTTTTGGTCTTCCATTCTTGAACATTTCCACGGCAGGAAATAACATCAAAGATAAGACATTAACCTAGAAAGACGTGAATCTTTACCATGAGTCAATTTTATTTCTGTAAATTATACTAACCTTATACTTTTCTATGGCTTCCCATGCTAGTGCAGCATTAAATTTAGGAAAAAGCAGGCGATTAACCCCGTTTAAAATAGCCATTAAAGTAAAAATTGTTGCTGAAATCCAGTGCAGATTACAAAAAACTAAAGCATTAGTCTCTGGTGGTATTAAGGAACTATAATTAAAAAAATAATTTCTTAGAATTCTATAAAGTGGTAATCACAAGTGTAATTTTTAGATTTTACCTTGAATTATAGATCTGGGCTAACAATCCATAATGTGTCAAGCAAGCTCCTTTAGGAATTCCGGTGGAACCACTGCTAAAAACAATCACTGCAGTTTCGCGAGTATTCTTCACTTTATAAGGAGTAAAACTGTGTTCTTTTGGAGATGGAATTAAAAAGTCAGAGAATTGAAGATATTTAGAAGTTTCTCCAAATACTACAATTTTGGCATCCACCTTAGCGTCTTCTAAAGCAGTCTTTATTAACGGTACAGCTTCTGGTGCAACAAATACCATTCTTGGGCTGACTTGTTTCATTAGAAATGTGGTTTCTTCTAACGACAATTCAGGATAGAGGTTTGCTGATACAGCACCTATGAAAAAACTAGCATAATACGGGATTAAACAGTCAGAAGTCATGAAGCTGCAGATTGATATAGTATCGTTTGGTTTTATTCCTTCTGATTGCATTTTTAAAGCAGCTCTAATGGTTTTCTGTAAGATTTCGCCATAGGTTTCAGTTTTTCCAGTTATACAATCCGTCTGAAAAATATCATCTGCTGTTTAAAATATTTTTTATTTAAATAAATTTGCTTACATGTGCAACCAGATTTTTGAATTCTTGCATCTTTTCGAAATACGTCTCTCCGATGCCTTTTATATCAGGAAGATGTGAAACGGGCCCAGTGATCATATTTTTGTAAATATCTAAAAGCAACAAAATTTTCACGAAAAAGGATAAAAAATGCAACTAAATTTATTAACCTTTCTCAGCCATTTTGTATCGCACTCTTCAAACACTAAGTATTTTATGAAATAACATCTGTTACTCTTGTTTTTATATTGCGTCTTACCTGCCCTATCAAGTTTTCTACGTGACGTAGTATTTTTGGAGATCATGATATTCTAAAGGTCTCGATTATATCAACAAGATCCTTAACCTATATCACCAGCAGTGTTTTAATGGGATAAGTACTGCACATGGGGGGGTAAATAGATAAAATCACTTATGATAGTTTCTCACTTTAATTAATTACTTATACTACAAAGACGTAGAAACTTGTGTAGGAAGCTAATACTTACCTCGCTTGATCAGATTAGCTTTTACATCAGTGCCGAAAGGTACATATTTGAGAAAAATAAAGGTCGGGAGTTATTTAAATTAGCTGATGGCATAATATGACCAATTTTTGTATATTCTCGCTTATGAACTGTTTTTTCTGTTGTTTTATCTTTTAATTGTTTGTATGATTAATTGCAAACTTTTAGTTTTTAAATTTACACATTTGTAGACAAAACCAAGGTGATATTTGCCAAACTTACCTCAAATCACCCTCGTATTTAACTTTTTTGAAACAATCTAACAATAATAAACCAAAATTACAAAGAAGCAACTTTATTTATTTTAATTAACACAGATAAAACTAAAAATCGTAAAACGAGATGATTTTGATAAAATTTACATACATCTTTCTAGTTTTATTTAAATGAAAGTAAAGTTAAGCCGTTTAAAAAAAATTTGTGAAATATTCCACTTTAGAATCTAAAGGCCTTGCAGTTATTATTCACTAATTATTATTATTTATTATAAATTGCGTTTTAATATTTACGGTAGTACTGTTTTTCAACTTGAGATAACATTTTATTTCTTCATATTTAATTTATTTTAGCAAGTCATTTCCTTTACTGATATTTTTGTCAAGAATTTGCGGAATTTCTACAGTGACTTTATTTCTTTGTTTATTTGTTTAATGAAATAATTCAAGTGCTACCTGAAATGTAATCTGAACTGAACAAAGATTACACTGGGTTTGTGCTTAGTTACCGTTTAATACAAAATATTAGTGATATTCTTCTTCTATAAGATGTGTACAAAAACTCGTCCTATAATTGAAAAAACGTGTATGGTTTGTGTTGTAGGTTAGAGTTCTAAATGTCAATCATTCAGATTCAGATGTTACATTGAGGGACTCTAGTTTAGGCCACGTATAGGGGATTTCAATAAAATCTACGACAATCAATATTCAGTAATATACTAATGCAATAATCATGCAGATTACATGACAGAGTTGTTTGGGTTAACACGGTTTATTCAAAAATTTATTTATTTATATTTATAAAAAATAACTGTAAAAGTGATAAAGATGATGACGTCGAGGAAATAGGAAATACACTTGATTTACAAAGAATAAAGAATAATACGCAACGGCAAGGCATTAATAATTTTTTTCTAAAATTTAAACTTTAATAACCTCAAAATTATAAACTAACGTTTAAACTTCTCAGATATGACGTAGAACAACAGCTCCTCTAGCAAAAAAAAGACGTCATTGAGCTCAATTTGTGAGTCTACCCATAACAAAATCGAACCAAACCAATTTAATATAATGAAGGCTCCTTTTTTGTGAACATACACTTCAACAGGTACAAGTCCTCAAAATCCTCGTGTACACTTCAACCCCAAGAGTAAAGGACGTGAAAATGTCCAGAAAATATTTTTATCAGTACTTATTTAATTTGAGTAGTTAATTTAGTACTTAAGATAATAACATTTTTTATATAAACTTATATCTCAAACGTCAAGTGAATGAAATCAATATACTTAACATGCCAAAAGTCCTCAAAATCTCTTCTACGCTTCAACATCAAAATTTGGAAGAAGAAAAAAGCAATGTTTGCTTATCTTCCAGACAAATCAACCGAATTTAAAAATTCAAACGGGGCACTATGGAGAATTGAAAGGCCTCTCTAATGATGTGCCGCTTGAACCCCGTTCCAATTAAAAATTTTTGAGGGGTTGCCCCCTCCCCTAGAAGGTTGAAGTTTAGGGTTCGAATTGTACGTCGAGAAATATCCTCCTTCCAATACAAATCGACGTGTTTCTGCGTTTTCGCGACAAATTATTTTTGTGGAAGTTATTCAGTCTGTTTAGTTTTCGTTGGGCCTCCCTGTTATATCACATAGATAAATTAAAATTTACAATTTCAGTACACCGATCTGTGACGACATTTGAAGACAATACACGATAAGAAGGTGGAGGAAAAGAAATCTAAACACATTCGTTGCCCCTTATGCCCTAAAGAAGAATAAAACACGAACCATAAAATTCTAATTAATCATCCAACAGAGGTACTCAGTGTAAGTAAAGGGTTTTCCAATAAGAGGTGTTATTTTGAATAGCCCGCTATTTCGGTAGATGTCACTTTTGAAGCTATCATTTTTTGACATTTGACAAGTAGAAACTACGCCATTAATAAATATGGAACGATACACGCTTCAACAACGCATTGAAATTATTAAAATTCACTATAAAAATGGTGAAAATTTGGCAGAGACGGTTCGTAAAACTCGAACATTTTTGGGTCACCGTGAAGCACCTTGTCGGACCGCAATACAGAAATTGGTGAAAAAATTCGAGCTCTTGGGACAAGTTAGTGATGTGAAGAATAAAACCCGTGCACGTCGCTCAAGAACAGCCGAGAATATTGCTGTTGTAGCCGAAAGTGTTAAGAAAACCCAGGTTTGTCCATTCCTCGTCGTTCTTTGGAATTAGCCATTCCACAAACGTCATTACACCGTATTTTGCATAAAGATTTGGGTCTTAAGGCTTATAAAGTCCAGTTAACACAAGAACTCAAGCCGGCCGATCATCAACAACGTCGTGTCTTTGCTGATTGGGTCGTTGAAATGCATGAAAATGATCCAGAATTCCATCGAAAAATCATCTTGAGTGATGAGGCCCATTTCCACCTCGGTGGCTTCGTCAACAAGCAAAATTGTCGGATCTGGGGCTCAGAAAATCCAAGAGTTATTGTTGAAAAGTCTCTCTATCCTCAACGTGTGACTGTTTGGTGCGGTTTATGGTCCGGCGGAGTCATTGGACCTTACTTTTTCGAAAATGAGGCTGGAGCAACAGTTACGGTGACTGGATTGCGCTATCGAGAGATGATTAACGATTTTTTATGGCCGGAATTGGATGGTATTGATCTGGACAACGTTTACTTTCAACAAGACGGCGCTACGTGCCACACAAGCAACGAAACCATTGATCTTTTACGGAAAAAGTTTCCGGACCGTGTTATCTCTCGAAGAGGTGATCACAATTGGCCACCGAGATCTTGTGATTTAACACCTTGCGACTTCTTTCTTTGGGGCCACGTGAAAGAGAAGGTCTACGCCAACAGCCCAGCGTCGATTCAAGACCTCAAAGATGGAATTCGTGAGGCTATCGAGGACATAGGGCAGCCACTTTGCGATTTGGTTATGGAAAATTTCATGAAAAGGATATTGTCCTGTAAGCGTGGTCGTGGTGGTCATTTGCCTGATGTTATTTTCCACTATTAACGGCATACCTTCCTCTTTATAATGAAATAAACATCCGATCATTTATATTAAAAAATGGCACTTTTCTTTGAATATCAAAATAACACCTCTTATTGGAAAACCCTTTATTAAACAATCCAATTTGAGTTTTAGGAACATCGAAAAATTTGAAGTAAGGAGATCAAAGAAAATGGAGAAGTGCTAGAAAGAATAAGCTTCCAAATGGTGGCCAATTGTAATTGAAGTGATTCATATGGTAGGTTGGTAATAATTTTTAAAATCAATATTATTGTGATTTAATTTAGTCTAGATTTTCAAAGCAACTGTACCCAAAAAACAACGAAGGCAAGAGGCAGCATTAGAATTTCAGGAATTTATCTATCACGGATATTAGTAAAAATCTTTGAAAATGGTAATTTTTTAATAAGTTGTTCCAAAAACAACTCATTAGTACTTAATTGCAATTATTTTGTGGTATCTTTTAGGCATGGTAAGTATGGAATTTGTCGAAACACGTATTGAACATCAAGATGAATTGAGGACAAAAAGATTGACAAAATAAGACCAAATAATGATAATGGAAGTTACATGCAGGGGTCACAAGTAAGAGAATTCTACAGGATGCAGTAGAAATTAAAGACAATCAATTGGAAAACAACTAAATTTAATCACAAGAGGGGATCTAAGATATTTAATAAGAAGATTTAACATAGATAAGAAACGAGATGCAGATGGCATGGTGGCTACGGTTTTAAAAATTGAAGCAAGAAATCAAGAAGAGAGAAATCATGCATTTTTATTTAAAAGAAATGACAAATAGACAAGTCACATTAATTAAAAGTTTTTCTTTGCATGAAAATGTAGTATTTATATGATGTACCATAGATTAACTGAGGTTTTAGAAGTAGACATTTCTGGGGCAATATGATGTAGGTGTGGTGATGGAAGTAACAAATAATGTTGTAGGTGAATTGCAAGATGATTATATGAATGATATCATAGAGAAAAACCTCAAGAATTTCAAACGAATAATCTGTATTGACTCATGGAACGAATCAATAGAATTTTGAATTGATGACGATCTTGATAAAGGATGATCAAATTAAGGGTTTCCCTGTTGCATTTTTACTTACCAATTAATTCAAAAAGTTTTTTAAGTCACTTAGGAACAAATTATGAGACAATATTGAAGCTCAATATTTAATGAGCGATAATGATCCAAAATACTACAATGTATGGATTGAGATAATGAAGTCTGAGGAAAAGACAAGAAGATTACTTTGTTCCCAAAAAGTTACGACTAAAATCAGGTATCAGGATGAACTGCATCAGTTTTTAGAAAATAAAACAAATGAAGCATACAAATCGATTGATTTTAAAGGAAGACCAAGGCAAGAATTACATATTATTTAATAGTATTAGTATACTGTGCGATCGAAAATAAACAAAGTCAAAGTTGGTCGTGGCTAGTACCAGTAATAATGCTGTTAAGAAAATAGATGACCGTTGACAGCTGTAAAATAAGCCAAAATATTCCTTGTAATTAATATAATAATAATTTTGTGACATCTTTAAATTATGTGTAATTTTTATTTTTCAGTTTACTTGTTGCAGATTTTATCCATCAATATAAATTCAGTATTAACTAAACGCACTTTTGAATTTGGCGCTATTGGCGGACTCCACCTCTGCTTTGTGATTGGTCTGCATTTCTGCTGAAATTAATGATCCTACAGACAAATTTTTAAAGTGTGCAAACTCATTATTCAGTGGATTTTTCTCCTTAGAGGCTTCAAAATGTGTTCGCGCATCTCTACCCTTTTGCTGATCTACAATGCATATCTATGGCTAAAAGTTACTAAAAAAGTATTTTTTAGGTTAAAGGTCTGTGTGTCATCTTTTTAAGTAAACACAAGTTGTCAATATACGCAGTAATTTTTGTGCTTCTAGGTTGTAAACCTGACTTTGCTGTATGTTTGTCAGTGGTGGCTTTACATAAGAAACAAGCAAGCAACTGCACTTCCTAACAAAACAAGTACGCAGTTTAGAACTGGTATTAAATAAAATTTAATTTTAGATCTGTGACTAAAAATTAGAAACTGAATTTTTAAATGCAAAACGTAACTAATAAGCTTATTCTGACTCTGCTCAAGTTAACTGATGTGTTTTTCCATCGAACTGTAGTCTTCACGCATGTATACAGGACAAAGTCAGATTACTGGTCACTGACTGTGTTGGATATGCCGAAACAGACAATCGTTAAACGAACGACAATTGTTGTATGGACGGCAGCTGTTGAACAGACAGCAATTGTACGGTGGAGAATTGTACTTTATAAAAGAGTATGTCCTGATCAACAAATATGATGTTTTTGCTGTTTCTGAAGCTTGGTTAATTGATGCAATATTAGCTTCTTAGTAGTAGTTAGATTTTAAAAACCAACGTTATTAATTAACAAAAGCACCTCCCCATGTGTCAAATCATTTGACATTGGCAACATAGAAGTTCTTAAACAAAAAAAACTCATGATTCTTCTCAACACTTAGTGTAAACTCACTCACATCAGACTAACGATTGACTATGCATATATGTAGCATTCTCTTTTCTAAACTCTACCAGAGTGAAAAAGACTTAAATGGATTCAATCGTGGAAGAGGCTTTTAATAAAGAGTTTATTTGTATTTCTAACAAGCTCATCTTTTGGTTGATTTACAACAATTTTTCAGTGGTAGTCACCAAACAGAACCACGTTGTAAAACTCAAGATTACTTCATTTGGGAAGTAATTCAGTAAATAAAATCTACAACTTGGCGTTACATATTAATGATCTTTTGTTACTTGCCAAGAGATTACGAAGGCAGCGAAAAGCAAGCATGACCAAAAAAGAGATTCTCACGGAAATACCCAAAGACGCTGCAAGACCTCAAACCTCAAGAACATGAAGCTCGAAGTTATCATACAGAGTTATAATATTGGAAATGTAAAATACTATTTTGATGAGTGGGAACAAACACTTTTTGATAATTTTAGTCCGGCTAGCAATAAACTGGAGGAATTGAATCAATGATATCTTTGTCGTAGGAGGAGGGGGAGATTCTCACTATTCTATGTTTTATTTCGGCCGTTTCCTGAAAAATGCCAAACAGAATATGTATTTAACCAAAAGGGGAAAGTTGAAACGTGGATGTTGACAAGTTCTAGTCTGGGTGTTCTTATAAAGTTTCTGCGACAAAGCGGTATAAGTTTTAGCAGAAGTTAGAGCTAACTGTCCACTATGAAGTCAAGCTTCTTGAAGCAGATGAGGGTGATCGGAGATAACACCCAAACAGCTGGACCATGAAGATGTTTCGACAATACAAAACAAAAAAATAAGAAAAGGGATCACTCAGGTACTCTAACTATTGGAATAAAAGTCCTTGAAAGGGATTGTCCAATGCAGACTGTGTGATAGGATTATTTGGGTAAAGGCGATGGGAACGTCTGAATTGGCAAGTTGCAGAAGTAGAACTTTGTGCAAAACCTTGACTGAAAAGCGTGTTTAATGTCGAGGAAGGAGTAATGGCGCAGGGGTCAAAGTTTGTAGCACAACTGACGTCCGTCGATATGCAGCTGGAGAAATAGATTGGGCGTCAAATAATCTTACGGGTTTGAATGTTGATCAGTCTGTCGGGGAGCATTCTTTTGAAAACTGTCGAAGAGACAAAATCACAACGTGGCATCGGCAGCCTGGTCCGTATTCGTTTTTAATTCACTGAAAAAGGTTAAAGAAAGGCAAAGCCAGATCTTAGACTACCATTTTTGGAGGGTACAGCCCCGCGTCTAATTTTCTTCAGAAGTTTAATGAAAGGCAAAGCCAGACTTAAGGCAACAAGTGGCTTGTTGTAACGAGCAGTGCGACCCGCGTTCTGTTCGCTTTTCCTAGGAAGGTTAGTGGAAAGCAAGAGCCACCGCAGGTGACGTGTTAAAGTAAAGCCTATGAGAATTTTTAAAAATTGTTAGAATACTGTTTTGGATACTTATGCCCATAGTGATTCTGTGTACGGTTCTGCCGACACAAATTTTTGCATCTCCCATGGTGGCACTAAACGAAAAGATGTCATAGCAAAGCGACCAAAAGAGTTAAAGAAATGAAATTTGATATGTCTACTTAAGATGTTATAGGACATAACTTCATCTAAGAAGACTGTCCGTTAGAAAACAAAAACGATCTTTCGAACCAAATTGCAAAATGCACAAAAATCTTTAGATTTGTCCAGATCATGATCTAGATCTATAAAGTAAAGATCCTAACAGCCTAATGCAAGCTGTATTCGATTCTTTTTTGTTTTGTCCTTCTCCACCCTTTTAAGACTAAAAATAGAGCGTTTTGTCCTGTATCTTCAGAAAGCAAAGGTGTATTGACATGGAACCCTTTTTGTTGCAAAGAGTGGGGTATTAAATACAAGGATTACTATAGGATCGCTTGACGTTTTATAGCGCCATTATTCGTGGTTCTTAGTAACAACGACACATATCAACGAATAGCCTAATCATTGTCTAGAAAAAAAAGTTCTAGGGACTTAGCCTTGAGAAATCAGTACAAAAAGGAAAACTGTACTGAAACAAACTACTATCTGTAGATTACGTTATAAGATATTTCATGGTTCTTGTTCTAGAGCACTAGAGAGCTAAATGAGCTAACAATTAAGCTACCACATGGGTATAACTGGCATTTTATATTGGAAAAGATTGTAAGAATGGAGGGTTACGTATCATCAACAATTCGTTGGTATGCCACAGGCATTATCCTAGGTTTGGCCCATGCCGGCCACTTTGACTTTGTTGAGTCCCTTACTTTAGATTTTTGGATTTTGTGATTCGTTTTAGTTAACCTTACGAACTAAAAATGTGTATTGTGTACCATAAACTTATTAATATTTCTGAAGCCCCCCTGCAAATCGATAAATAAGAGGTTTAGATTATTGTTAAAAGATAATTTATTTATTTAATAACAAGTACTGATTAGATAATTTAAATTGCTTAGTTTAGTCACCTTCCTTTTTAACTAGAACAAAATAAAAACAACAAGACACAAAACAAATATTTTAAAACTAAAACGAAATTTAAAGTTTTCCTTCTAAAACGAAGTTTCTCATCTTTCTTCTGCACAGTTTATCCGTTACAGTAACAGGAATTTTCTCAACAATTTTTACACCAGCTCTAAGCCTTTGATGGTCACCAACTTTATTATTCACGTATTCTTCTATCTCTTTGGGAGAAACTTTGCCGACATCAGATTCCTTCAGTACCACTACACCCATTAAGTGATCTCCGTCTTCTTCATGCGGTATTCCAAAAACAACACAAGCGTGAACTGCCGGATGGGTTAAAAAGACTTCTTCTATCCTGGAAGGATACAAGTAGAATGTTTTATATTTTAACATTTCTTTTATTCGATCAACTATGAAGAAACAGTGATCTTCATCGTAGTAAACCAAATCTCCTGTTCTGAAAAATCCATCTGAATCAAAAGCATGTGACGAATCCATCTTATAGTAACCGCTCGTGATAAAGTCTGATTTTACAAGAAGCTCTCCAGGTTGATTAGGTCCTAGAATCTCTTCCGTCTCAAGATCTACAATCTAATTTATCAAGTTAGTAATGAATACAAAAATATGAAAAAGACATTGGTAGGTACCTTAAAAGCAAAACCAGGGACGGGTTTTCCTACTGATTCGGGTTTTTCTTCCATAAGTCTTATATCATCTGCATTGCCGGAGTCGAATCTTGTTATAATACCGTTTACTTCCGTTTGTCCGTAAAGATTCAGTATTAGGGCATCGGGTAAACATTTTCTAAAATGCATCATTTGTTCCTTAGACATTTTAGCTCCACCCAATAATACGTGTTTTAGACTTGAAACATCTATATCTTTTGGTTTTCCATTCTTGAACATTTCCATAGCAGGATATAGCATCACAGACAAAACATGAACCTAGAAAAACGTAGATCTCTACGATGACTCAATTCTATTTCTGTATTGTGTACCGACCTTATACTTTTCTATAGCTTCCCATGCTAGTGCAGCATTAAATTTAGGAAAAAGCAAGCGATTCAACCCGTTCAACATAGAAATCACAGTACAAATTGTTGCTGAAATCCAGTGTAGATTACAAAAAATTAAAGTATTAGTCCCTGGCGGTATTAAAGAACTAAAATATAGAAAAATAATTTGTTAGCATTCTATAAAAAGATAATCTTAAGTTTGATTTTTAGATATTACCGTGTATTATATATTTGGCCTAGCAATCCATAATGCGTCAAGCAAGCTCCTTTAGGAATTCCGGTGGAACCACTGCTGAAAACAATCACTGCAGTTTCGCGGGTATTTCTAACTGTGTGAGGAGTAAAATTGTGTTCTCTTGGAGATGGAATTAAAAAGTCAGAGAATTGAAGATATTTAGAAGTTTCTCCAAATACTACAATTTTGGCATCCACCTTAGCGTCTTCTAAAGCAGTCTTTATTAACGGTACAGCTTCTGGTGCAACAAATACCATTCTTGGGCTGACTTGTTTCATTAGAAATGTGGTTTCTTCTAACGACAATTCTGGATAGAGGTTTGCTGATATAGCACCTACAAAAAAACCAGCATAATAGGGGATTAAACAGTCAGAAGTCATGAAGCTGCAGATTGATATAGTATCGTTTGGTTTTATTCCTTCTGATTGCATTTTT
Organism: Ignelater luminosus; assembly: GCA_011009095.1. Lineage (NCBI taxonomy): Eukaryota > Metazoa > Arthropoda > Insecta > Coleoptera > Elateridae > Ignelater > Ignelater luminosus. The sequence goes on from VTPC01003166.1 coordinate 22,944, forward strand.
AAAGCAGCTCTAATGGTTTTCTGTAAGATTTCGCCATAGGTCTCAGTTTTTCCAGTTATACAATCCGTCTGAAAAATATCATCTGCTATTTAAAATATTTTTTATGTAAATAAATTTGCTTACATGTGCAACCAGATTTTTAAATTCTTGCATCTTTTCAAAATACGTCTCTCCAATGCCTTTTATATTGGGGAGATCTTGAACGGGTTCGATGATAATACGTTCACACATATCTAAAAGTATCAGAGTTTTCACAAAAAAGATCAAAAAAAGCAACTTTTAAGTATTAACCTTTTTCGGCCATTTTGTATCGCGCTCTTTAAACAATTAGATTGTTTTAAGTAAAGTTTTTAACTTTTGTGTTTGCGTTGTATATTATTTGCTTTATCAAAAAAAAATCAAATCTGAAAATTGTATTTACGTTTTTATAGTTGTGTGGTGATATGATATTCCAAAGTTCTCAATTGCCGATAAACATCGTTGAACTATAAAATCACTGGTGTTTTAATAGGATTTTAATATAAGTAATGCATGTGGGGGGTAATTAGATAAAATCGGTTAGGATGACTTTGTGGATATTTATCACATTCCTTTGTACTCCAATGTTGTAAACAAAATTATTACTTATATAACAAATACGTAGTAATTTAAAAATCTAATACTTACCTCGTTTGATCAGATTAGTCAGACCAAGGTCATAGGTACGGATTTATAATTTTTTTTATTCATAAACAAATTCTAATGAAATTTGGAATTATTGTTAATAAATGCAATTTTTGTGACGTTAAACACGTTAACATCGCTAACATCAACTTTCTTATTGTAAATGGGACACCCGGTATATTTTTACATGTTTGAATACACCAATTTTTATTTGTTTTGTTCTTTATTCTTTTGTTTCAGGTAATGCAATTCCTAAGTCTTCTGTTTGTTGACAATTATTCTTAAGAGCTTTTTTCCCAGTAAAAATCAAAAAAAAAGATAAAAGTCAATTGTACTTAAACTTTTTCATAGCGTATGATCTATTTTTAAACATTTCCGCTTATCATCTTGTTTATACTGTCGTATCTTTAACTGGCGCCCAAAATTGTTTTCTTCTTTAAGAGAAGCTAAATATCATGATTCCAACCAATTGCCTAAATCGTCGCCGTATTATTACACATTTTTAAGTGAAATCGAGATTATATTTGCTGAACTTATCTCGAATTATCCTTGCATTTAACTTGTCTAAAACATTATACTGTGTCATCTAACAATAATAAATCAAGATTACAAGTAAGCAACTTTGTGTATCTTAATTAACACAGATATAAGATATTGTTTAGAAAGTACTCGTAAAATCAATTCAAAATGCAAAAAATAAAATAAACAAAAAATAACAATTGTCCGTACCGCTTCATATAAGTATTTAGTGTTGTAAACAACTCCACTGTCGTCGAATAAATTCTCGTAGTCAAAGGAGATTTCATTGTCCTAGATAATACAGTGTAAACAAAGTAAACACCAATTTTAAATAAAGAATATACAGGGTGTTTTGAAAGCAAGTGTAAATATTTTCCAGGTGCATTCTTCAACAAGAATTAATCCTACTTCTCCTTATTACTTTTTTTCCCTAAAGTGCACTGTTTCCAAGATACAGATATATTGTTTTTTCAATGTTTCAAGAACGAAGTAAGATATCGAAATGAAACTTTCTGCAGGCTTATTACTATAAGGTGTCTATTATTTTAAGTAGTCTTTTATTTGATATCCCTAGTAAAGGCGAGACATTGCGGGAGCGCCTACCCTACTATTCTAAAACAAATTATTACGCCATTGGAAAGTTTAAAAAAATTATTTTTGGAATCGACAATTGATTTAAAAAAAGAAATCACTCTTGCACTTTTCCTCGAGTAAAATTGAATTTTTCAAAACCTCTCAAAAGGTTATACGTCATCTCAAAAACACAACGCAATTATCTGCACTGCATTCCTTGACAAAAATTAAGCTAATTTTGTCATACAATTTTTTTTCTTTAAAGTGCTACATGACAAAGAAGGCTTAATTTTTGTCGAGGAATTCAATGCGAATAATTGCATTCTGTGTTTAAGATGATGTACGACCTTACCATAGGCTGCTGAATTTGAGAAATTTTGAATAATTCTACTTTACTCGAAAATAACGCATTTTACGGAAAAAATGCAAGAGGCTTTTTTGTCAAATCGATATAAATTCGAGATAAAAAGATTTCTTAGTTTTTCAGTGGCGTAACAATTCTTTTTAATTAGTGAGATAGCTCTTCCCCCCAATGTCCCGCCTCTGTTAAGGATATCAAACAAAAAGCTACAGAAAATAATAGATACCTTAGAATAACAAGAATGTAAGAGATTTCATTCCGATATCTCATCTCGTTCTTGCAATATCTAGAAAACCAGATATTTTAAATGAAGCCTTGACACCCTAAATCTCGGAAACGATGCATTTTAGGCAAAAAAGTTATAGGCAGAGAAGGCTTAATCTTTTGTTTTTCCTTCTTCTTGAGATCTCTTCTTTACAAATCCGCAAATCTCAGAATCCACTTTCAGACTTATTAGCGTCACTTACAAATAATTATTTCGTTCTCGCTGTCTTTGATCAAGCCTATGTTACTCCAATGCTAATTGGAGAAAGAAGTTTCTTTGCCTGACCATGATAGTCTTTAAGTTTGCTTCAAAAAACTTCTTCAAGATCCTTTGAGAAGTGTGTTTAAAGCAGTCATATGAGAAATGCGTTTAAAACAGCAATTATGTATGCTGAAAATAAGATTAAGAAGACGATGAAAGTATCCGGAGCATTTAAAAGTCACTACTACAACGAAAGTTTCCTCTTGATACAACAACCTCTTCCAAAGATCAAGGAAAACGAAAAACGAATAGTAGTACTACGATTACTTAAAAAATCTTTTCTTTACTACTATCAGTAAACCAAGTTTCATTTTGTTTCCGAGGTAGCTATAAACAGAACAGAAGAAAAACAAAAAAAAACCAAAAAACGATCGGTGATGCCTGGATGGCTTGAAAGTCATTCTCCTACCACTACCACACCTACAACCAAATCCCATTTCCATACAATAACCTATTCCTGAGCTATAATAGGATATCTTTCAAAAATAAAACAAAAGTATCCGGATCACTTGAAGACTACTTTTCTACCACTACTAGCAACCAAAAAGAAAAAAAATCGTTTTTAAGTCAGCCCTCTCTTTACCATCAATGACAAATAAAGTTTTGTCTCGGTACCACCATCCGTTTCTGAGATATAAACAAAAAACGACCGGTGGCAAAAGCCGATCTACAGTATGTCGGTAGTTTGAAAGCCACTCACTTACCACTACCAACAACTAAAGTTGATTGGTTGACATCAACAACTGTCACAAGTCAACCAATCATGAGCTACTGTATTTGAATGAATTTTAATCATAGATACATCATTTTGTGTTTTAGGTCACTTGATCAGAAACCCTTCTTGTAGGTTAGTTTCTTATTTTCTGTTCCACTTTTGCTCCAGGCGAGTTTGTAAATAACAGAGTTGAACTAAATCGGTGAATGTTCGGTTAGGCCCTCAAGTTTTTAGGGGGTTTCTATAGCAAGCGCGTAAAGATGTTTAATCTTTGCTACTGGAGATCGGTGGTAACAAAAATAGTATTATCTCGAATCACAGATAATGTAACTTAAAGCCCAGGTCACATTATCAAATAATTCGTTCAAACTTGACTATCAGTCTAGGTGGTCACACTGTAATACGTAATTTGTTCAAACTGTGAGGTTAGGATAACTGTGTTTACAAAACAAAAGGTTCTTAGAGGGCAAACGAAATTTTGAATTTGCCGCTATTTTCCTGTAATTAAATAACCTCACATGAACCTCAGAAAGTGTTTAATTCTGGTCATGATTTTGGCATTGTTTGTAAAGTAATACATAAACAATAACAGTCATCATCATAATCATAATAGTAAGAAAATGAATATTCGCCAACACACATCCAGCTTCAGCTGTAACAATTCAAGATTTCGAACAGTCAACAAATCGCCCGGGGTCTGTTTACATCGTTTACATCCTCGAGATCGCCTACCTGCTCCAAGTAACAATACCGAGGGTCGTCCAGCTTTAAAACTAGATTACGTGTTTTATTTACGGAACTCCTCAAGATTGCATAATCGCAATTTTTGACTTCAAAAAGGGTTCTAAAACGGTTATAAAAGAACCGTATTACGTTTGTATGCTGTAATAGGGAATTCCTTGGGATTTCCTGCAACATTACGGCTTTTAAAAAATAAACAAATCCTTGTTTTGATGCTATAACGGACTGTGTTCCACTCCGAGGGTTCTAAATATCCTTTTAAAAATCTATTTTATATAATAAATGTGTAATATGACTATCAGCGTTCCCCCGTTATTTGGTTTTAGCTATATATATCACTGCTCGCAGGTGATAACAATAACAAATCAACATAACCTAGCACATAAGCTGTTTTTAAAAATCTGATTTCTTTTTCCGATGCGAGTATGCATGCGCTCTACGTTCTTTCTACTATGTTCTTAGGTCAAGATGAGTCAAATTTCAAACATGTTTAAAACGATGGGCCGGCGTAAAAGCCAACCCAAGACGATCGATTACGACCGATCGATGCAGTGAGAGAACGACTGAAAGATACGCTTGTTTGAAATTTTGACCTATCGAAGACAACCCAAGAAATAATTCTGTGAGAGCCCTGCCGTACCACTGCTAAGTATCTACTACTAAAAGTTTAAAAAGTAATGAACTGTGATTATACTAGAAGTCCTGTAGAATACAAATGTTACAAGATTATGAACTTCAATAAATTTAAAGACGAAGTTTGTATTATTTATTAAGCTCTTTGCACTATATCTGTATTCTGTACCTACATATGTATATTTAAGCTCATAAAAAAAATGTTGAAACTGAATACAACCGCGTGCTTTTTAAACATTTCAAAATCGCGCCTAATTTAATTTTAAACAAGCACATGCCCAAGAACGGTGCAACTTTTAGCGTGGCGTAGTCGGCGTAGTCGGCGTAGCCTAGTTGTTTTGGTTGTTTTCCTTGTTTTCGTTCTTTTCAGTTGTTTTTACCGTTTGAGAGATGAGGAGCCGGCTTAAATGTTTACGACTGATTAAAACGATTAAAACTATATCTTCTACGTATTAAAATAATAGATGACATGGCTTCATCTCAAAAACATGCGGGAAAAATCCTTGTTCCTTGGTTCAACACGTAAGTGTAAATCAGGTAAAGAAAAAAAGTATTCTAACCTTATTTTCCATGTTTTCACCATGGAGCAATGAATGGAAACACGTGTACGATTCAATTTTCAGCGAATCAACCACACATGCATCGAAACTGCGTGCTTTAGAATTATTGCTTATGTGGAAAACCCGTACACCTAGATTACCAAGTGGTGTTGAAGGCACATTAATAATTCTCGATGCAATCTTGCAAGATGAAGAACACATATCAGAAGAGACACTTCGTAATTTGTACGGAACTGCTATCATGAGGTGGGATTTTGGTCTAGGTTTTACTTCTATGTTTGATTTTTGTTTTGTAGGTTCTTAAATTTGTGTGGTGCAAGTGGAGATAAACAAGGTACATTTTATAGAACTGCCAAACAGAATAACCTCCCAGATTGGTTAATTGATTTAAGACATGACATAGCGCATGATCAGATTGTTCCCTCCAGAGATATGTTAGAAAGAGGCTTGGAAGTTTGTCTAGATTGGCTTAAACGTGAATACTGGAAAAAACAAGAAGCTAGTATAACAGATTATGTTATATCCTTTAATCCTGATAGAAAGATTGAAGTAGCAATGAAGCTGTATTGTCAGATTAATCTAATTCAGTATTTAAACAACAGTAAAAGTTTGATTCAATTAGATGATCAGACATTGATGGAAAAGTTTGAAATTATCAAAGATATTGTGCTGATAGATTTGAATATGCATATAAAAGATGTCGCAGCTTTGCTCTTGGAAGCATTAAACAGTTATATTACTAGTGTGAACACTAACGGAGAGTTAATTTCCGAAGCTGTACTAGAAAGTGGAAGCTTGTTCAGTATGGAGATATTTAAAGATTTTAGTGGTAAGGTTCTTGCTAATAAATATAAGAATGACATATGGTTGATTTACATATTGTAGTAGAAACTATTCCTAATGATTTTGTAAACATTTGGGAACCACTTTTGAATTTGTTGTATAGAAAGAATATGTTGATTGCATTCATTAAGAAATTAATCAGTATTATCAATAGCGGTACTTTAGAATCAAGTACGAAAGTAGTTGCCAGTCTTTGGTTAACTGAGATACTCAGAGGTTTGGTGTTAACTAAAAATATTTATGATGCATACTATAAATCACCTGTAAGTACATTTGTTGTTTTATTTACTCTTAATAAAAAGAAATCTTTTAGAATCATCACGAGTTAAATAAAAACCTTGAAAAAGTTACATTGAAAAATACCATTCAAAATGAGAATCTTGAGTTGAGACAAGTTTTAGATTTTAATATTGATTATTATGAAGATATTTGTCAAGATTTAGATGCAGTAACATTAAATGTAATAGAGAATGCCAGTTCCTTTTCATCACAGTTAATGCAATAGTAAGTATGAAATTCTACAGAGGGTACAATTTTAACTTTAATTTTATAGCATTTTAAGACTTCGTGGACTATCTGAGTGTTCTGCAGATAACGTAAAAGAAATCATAGCAAAATATGTTTGTCCTGGAAATGTTAACGAAACTAGATTGGAAGACCATCCGAATCTCACAGAAAGTTCTCTGCAAGCCAGTCCTAATAATGCAGAAATGCTTAACGTTGTGTTGGATGAAGATGGTACACAATTGTCGACAGATACGATTGAATGTTCAGACACAAATAATTCAAAAGAAATCTATAGGAGAGTTGAAGGTTTGACATGATGTTAATTTAATACTAATTAGAACAGAAATCTTTCAGTAATACTGTTTCAGATACCTCCATATTTGAAGGATGTCCGTTGGGTGTTTTTAAAGATCAGTTTAGAGATAATAATCCTTTATTACACTTCCAGTGATATTAAAAGCCTTATTATTATTATTAAGAAAGTATTATAAATATAGAAGCCCATATTCACCGTTCTTTTTATTTTTGTCTCTAAAATCATTTTTAATAAAAATTTTAAACAAATTTTTATAAACATACCATTTAAAAAAGACAAAAGACGTGAATAGTATATTTTGATACAAGTGCACTATCACGTCTTCTTTCAGGTGCAAGGTTAAAATTTGAAACATGGGCTGCAAGGAAGGTCAAGCACGTGCATCAAACAAGATTTTTTGTAATCAGTTATAAGATGAGAGAAAACATTAATTTACTGTTAATTTTGAATTGGAAATTTGTTTAATATTTCAATTTCTTTTCATCATAATAGTGACAAGCTGGTTAAACACTAACACCCTCGTATTACTAATCTAAAGCAAAAAGAACATCAGGCTACTAGACGAACACTCACCCCTCTGTTATTACGATGAACACGCCACAACTATTTTAAACAACAGTTGTATCTATCAGATATATAAGCAGCTAACTAAGGGTTAAGATAATACTGTAAATTTTTATCTTGTAGTAGGTAATATTATTTCTTTTGATATTGCCAATGTCAATGTTATATTACTGTATAATGCGACAAAGATGGGAAAGGCTAGACTAGTAGAGAGCTAACGTACATTTTTGTCTCTCTTCTTTAACAAGTGTGCCCACACTCTACCCATTAGAAAAATGGCATACTTAATAAAACAATATCAAGGCATTTGAGCCACAATTGAGTACTTCTAATCAGATCTGCATAATCTATAGGCATCAACAGTTTCTTGTTGTGCACTTACAACTGTATATAGTCAAGAGTTGTGACCAGTGCTCAGTAAAAGTACTAGGAGTAACCAATATCCAGTAACAAACAATTGACATTTTACTTAGTATAGCATTAAGTACCAGTGTTTTTCAATAATACTTAATATATTCAGTAAAGTACTGAAATTAAAAATTTGCCATATCGATATCAAGTAAATATTCTTGAAATTACAGTGTTTCTGACACTTTAAGAGCACTTTTAAATACTTGTTGTAGTTTCAAGTATTGCAAGTACGTTTTTAAAAGTCAAGTATCAATTCCAGTAAATACCCCTTAAATTACTACCAGTATTTCCAACTAAATACTTACAATATTACGATGTAAGTACTTTTCTAAAAAGTAACCTACCTTTGATTTAAATAAAAATTTTATTGGGTAGATTTTTTGAAAATTGTTTTTTTGGTATTTGAGTCACAAGGTACTCATGAAGAAGCTCGCCCTAAAGATGTATTTTATTGGGTCAGTTTACTAAAACAGTTTTAAAATGATATTAAATGGAAAAATTATTCAAGAATTGAGGCATAAATAGCCCTTTTAAAAAGTCGTCTGTTTGATCAAAGTTTGAAATCGATCAGAAAATAAATAACGAAGATACAGGGGTGTGAACATGAGAAGTGAAACACACTGCAGATTCTAAAACAGAATCTAGAGGTTTGGATGGTTGTTTAATACCTCCTGACTTCTATGTTTTTTCAAATTTTGTATGCATTGACACAGTACTTAGAAGAAGGTACTCACAGCATATATCTATAATCATGCAAGCATAGTTTTAAAGTGTGGCCTAAAACTTGAATTATCTCTGCTGATTTACATCTTGCTTTATTCCACAGATATGAACATTTATTAAAAATTTCACAATTTTTACTTCCAAGTAGATGAGAAATTTTTAATGAATTGTAGTTTGTAGTAGCAATTAAATTAATGGTGTGAAATGCACATTGTAAATGTTCTGGTGAAAATCTAGAGAATTCAGTAATTAAACTTCTTGATTCATATGAAAATCAGTTGCACTGACGAATTTTGGTGACCAAAATAGTCTACCTCCCAAGGGATTCCACTAGGCTAGATCAAATAAGCGTTTCTTTCTGAGCTCAAAGTTCGTGATGTGAGTTACATGATTTCTTCACATTGTTTTGAGGATCTTTGTCCATAATTTGTGAATGATAAGACTGTTTGTTTTGCTATTTGCAGCGAACTTGTAGTTCCAGTCAAAAGAAATAACTCTGCTGAACATATCAATTTAAAGTTCTTACACCTGGGTTTCAGCAGAAATCACTTCAATGTGCATTATGTGATAGCATTGAAAATGGCAAAAGTTTGCTGTGATTGAGTATGGAGCATTTAGGGAGCATTGTGTTAAAGGACTCAGCCTATCTACTCATTCACACTTGATCAAATTCTGATCTATAGACGATGGAATGTTTTTGTCATGAATGGTACTTGTTAAGATATTATGAAAAATTGAATTTCGACCACCTTCAACTCATTGTAATTAGCAGTGATCATGATCTTTTGCAAATATTTCTTTTATTGATACCTTGAAGTATCAGCTACGAAAAAAGCTTGTAACTGTACCTGATAGATTTCTAAAAAACCTTGAGAAACCAGTTTCAAAACAAGTAGTACTTTGAATCATTTTCATATACCCAAGTAAAATACTGAAAGTGTTTTAGTGTTAACTACTGGAATATTTATAATATTACTTGAAGTGGTTTATATGTTTACAGTACTTTTTCAAATAATCAGTAGTACTTACTAAAAATTTTGAAAAACAAGTACCAGTACTTTGTATACATAATACATGAAATTCCAGTACCAGTATAGCAATTTACAATTACTGAAAGTAAACTACTTATTAAAGTATCTACATTACTGATTACAATATCTGCTGTACATTTTTGTACGAAGTACCTCAACTCTGTATACAGTATGCCCATTTTACAGGTCCTCCCCTGAATGTTTGGGAATAGGCAACACATCTTACAATTCTGAGATATCTGTATAACTAAAGATTTTAAAAACAAAATGGAGCATGTTTGTATAGTTTGTTTTCTATAATAAATGTCCATGTTAAAATTACTCAATTTATGCTGGTTAGAAATAAGATTTGCTTTTTTAGAAAACACAACAATAAGAATAACTGTAAATATTACAAAACCTTAAGAATTTAATAATAACAAGAAAACTTATTTAATAAAAAAAAATTAAACAAAATGAACAGGTCTATACAAAAGTTAAAGGAAATATAACCAAACAAATATCAAACAGTTGACTTTTGTCAGTTTTTAAATTCACAATAAGGATTGAACTTTTTAGAAAAAAGCCGGCTCTGAATTGTAAGACGTGTTGCCTATTCCCAAACATTCAGGGGAGGACCCGTAAAATGGGCATAGTGCATTGAAATGATTCTTGAAGAATATCTTTAATGCCATTCATAAAAACACAATTTAATTAGTTTTGCATAAAATTGGTATGTAAATTGAAGGTAGATCCTAATGAAAGATCTTGTTTCTGATTGGGAAAAGACAAATGTAGAGCTTCACCATTTGTTATCTTCAATTTTCAATTCACACTTCTGTGTCAATGAATAGAATTGATCTTGGTTGGTAGAGGTTAGATTTTTATTATTTTTCTTTTACTTAATTTACTACAGAAATTAACACTGAACCAGAATCACTATAATGGATTATTGCATTACATCATTATTTATACTATGAAATAATCGAGTTTAATTTCAATTAGCACTTACATACATACCTATTAGGTATTTATTTCTTTAATAATAAGTGTAATTATTGAGTGATTAATAGAGAGATACCAGTTTGTTAGATAATGTTAATGGACAATCTATAGTTATATAAATTACACTTCAACGTTTTTCCTACTATAAACATGCATAAATCCAGTTCTAAATTGCTTTTTACTGTTAATTTGTGCTTATTACTTTACATTCAAAAGGACTTTCACCACTGTGTACAAGTATTTATGTCCTTATCCAGCATGTACTCATGTACTTTTTCACACACATTTTACAGTTACATATTTTATATTGAAATGATTTCTTACCACTATAAACCCACACATGTTCTTAAACTACCTACCTATTTAAACTACCAGCTTGTCAGTGTTATTTATCTGCACTCTGTATCAACTTAAATTTAAAAACAAAAAGAAAAGTTTTATACAAGTTCACTAACGCTTATTTATTTAAACATAAAATAACCAAATTCCAATGTAGCTTTTATAATGAATAATTTACAATTAATTTACAAAAAGTGATATTCTAAAAATGCCACTTATAAACTAATATAGAAATTATTATTAAAGCCATTGCTTTTTTTATCATCTCTTTACAACAAAAAATAAAGTATTTACATCATCTATAAATTCATTTTACTAGTAATCTATAAATAAAGTACATTGTTCATGCACAGCCTCCAATAGATTTTATAACAGGTACAGTATTTGTTTGTTTTAAAACTTGAATCAGTCCTTGCGATGTTTCTAAGCCCCATACATCCAATAGATTGCGATTCATATGTGCTATTCTATAAAAACAAAAATTATACTAACTGGAAAAAAGGTGTTATGATTTTATTGCTAAAACTACTTTCAGTAAATCGTTATAATTATTATATTTCTACATTATAACCATTAATCAAAGAATTTTATAAACAACTTGCTGCATTAATTCAAAGATGCATGCGTAAATAAACATGTTCTAGATGATTTAAATACATGAACATTATATAAATATTTTCTCAAATGGAAACTTAATCTTTTAGGTTTGTTCCAACAAACAATCCCTAACGGTTTGACGTACTTTTTTGACTTTTCCAATGCGTAGGTTCATAGTTTGAAACTAATTGGAAATTGTTTCTGTTGGAACACAACTGGTTTGAAATTGTAGTCCGCAGTTCGTTGAAACAACAAACTGCTAATTTCAGACTACAATCGGAGTTGTTGGAACGGACAAACTTGATCTGCGCACACTTGTGACTGTCACGGATAGTTTGGGATTTGTATTGGAACAAACCTTTTATAATAGTTATTCCAGTTTTTTCTGCAAACAACTGTACATATGCATATATACATAATTCAACTTGACAAGGTCATTTATTTGCACATCTCTGGATTTGATGCAGTGGTTGTTTACAAACTACTTACTGTGCTAAATACATAATTACTAATCTCATTAAAATAATTTTTTAAACTTGTTCTGTTTCCATTCTATTTTATATTTCATAGTTTTTCTAATATTTATTATGTATGTACTAACCTTCCACCTGATAGTGAATGTAGAAATTTCCAATAACTTGGCCTAAGTGTAGTGGGTTCCAACAAAGCAGCATGAAACAGTATTGCTGTACTAAAGGAATGCAAAAAGATTGTAAACCCTGGAACTTTTGGCAAAATTCCTCTATCAATTCCTAAATTATAGGTTATCTGCAAGTTTTAACATAATTTTTATCATTTCAATTAAGCATAATTATGGATTTACTTGAGCCATTTTCCATAAGACATAAAGAGCAAGCGTAGTGTCAGGATACTGTTTAAAAGCAATTCCAGCTAATAAACCTGCAGGAATCGCATGGTAAGGACTGTCTCTACCGGTAGCTCTTCGTAATACACAACTTAAACCCTGCAAGAATACTTTTGTAGTAAGATTAGATTTTTGGAAACTTATTCTAATTCAACTTACACGGAATATTCCTGAAAAACCACCTAGAAATACAGCTAGAGACAAAATATCTTTTCTAAACAAAATTGTTTTTGTCATTTTTGGTGATTGGATAATTCTTCTCATATTTAAAACTAATTTTAAGATTACTTGAATACCTAAACTAACACCAAACATTTTAGCTGCACCCTGTAAAATACAAATAATAAAGATTTTATCATTATCGTTTATTCACATGTTCAATAATAAAAGATCTGAGGTTTTATTTTATAATTATTGAATGTTTGATACTAAATAAATAATGTTTATGTCCAAAAACAAACAGTAATTAGCAGTTATGTCAATGAAAAGCTCCAAGACTGTTGAAGTAACACACATCGGTTACTCAGTCTTCACAACCGAAATCACTGATTGCTCCTGGACCCAAGCATTGATTGTGATTTTGTTTTTATTGTGCTGGTAATACCAAAATGTTGATATCATAGTTGTTAAGTCAAAGCAACAACAGGAATTCTCAAAGTAAGATTACTGTCACAGTAGACTATGCAAGTCTAGTTGTGATAACTTTCATTGTCTTGATTCTAGTAATATTGAAATTATTATTATTAATAAATGGAATCTAAAGCCAAATGCCAAATTAAAGATGAATTTCTTATCTAATTTTCAAACTAACAAAAAAAAATCATATCAGTTTGTTGTAATATACCTGCATGGTATAATAGAGACAACTAAACGGATGAAGACATGCATGATACCTATCAAGGTACTTAATTTTATATATCAGCCTTTTATAAACTCCAAGTGCTTGCATTACAAGATGATATACTGTATTTCTAGAACTACTGGAACTAGCACTCCAACTTCCATCTTTGTTTTCATGTGTAGTGGATGGATCGAACTTACAGCAATCTTTTTCTTCATATGGCCCCACAACAAACCTGTTTTATGATTAAAACAAACAAAAATGCTAACAGGTTGACACAACCCAGTTTAAATATTACCTTAACACTCCAAACATTGAGTCACTTTTTTCATCTTTAGTCTTTTTATGCAAACCACTCTTGTAATAATAAAGCAAAGTGGTAATACAAAGGCTAAAGATTGCAATTTCTCCATATTTAATAGGATGTACCATATTTCGTGCAAGTGCCATATTCCAGAGAGTTTCAGTTGCAACATTACTAACATAGAGACTCAACAATACTCTACGTGATGGTCTCTCTATTAATATTGCAAAAACGCTTGCTAAGAATGCTGGAATTCCTGAAGCAGTTAAAATGTTGAAGTTGCCTAATAGTCTCCTGTGATTTTTAGTTTTAATTAGCAGTTTTATCGATATCAAATAAATTTATGGATTTTTTTCATTATTCTAAACTATACTGACCTAAGACTACACATAAACAATGGATAACCTACAGCTGTCCCACTTAAAAAAGCAGTTGATTGAAAAATTCCATATATGGTCTTTTTTAAGTCTTTTTTTGTAGGTATCTTCGCACGTATTAATAAAGCTAGCTGCAAGTAAATTCCGATTTTAAATTATAAACATCATACAATATTTTGTGTACATACCACATAAACTGCAGTATACATTTTAAATGAACCCAAGATCCCATATAAATAACATCCAAGACTTGCTTCAAAACAGCTATCTGTCCAGGGATGCGCATATTCAGTGCAAGTCGCACTTATTGGTACCAATTTGCTTTGAATTTGCACCATTTTTATAATGAGACTACTTATCTGCAGTATTTTATTATTTACACTGTGATCAAACTAGTTTAATTAGTTAACATTCACACACATATTTATTTCTTAATAAGAAGGACTATTGAATTCCGTTTGAGCCAAACAATGCACCAATATAGCAGGTAAGTCATGCAAACACTACTTACTTGCCTACACTGAAATTATATTTCTACAAGCTAAACGTCACACCAGCAATAATTATTAAATAAAGAGAGGGGCATCATTTTGTTTAATAACATCAATAGATAAAACTATATATTGAAAGCTAACAATTATTACATTAAATATGTTTGTAGTACTTAGAACACAGGTATAAAGTATTATGTATATTAGCATATTTGCTAGTAATGCTAATAAAAGATGTTGAAGCAATAATAAATAAATGGCATATCAAGGTTCAAGGTTTGAAGAATCCTTACCTTTCAAAACGACTTATTTTTGTGTGTGGCTTCAGATATTTTATCACAGTTTTGCTTGAAGGATCACAACAGATTTGCTCTTGAATATGAGTATCGTCTTTACTAATGATAAGAAATGTACTGATAATAATCAATACAATTGGCATGATTTCCAAAAGAATAAGAATTTTCATTTCATTGTGACTTGGACAACTTTCAATTGGATTTCAATCATTGTGCAATTAGGCATGTCATCATTCCATCAAAGTTGTAAAAATTGATTTCAGAATTATAATCACTGATATTTTTGTTTTTGTCAGTTTTTATTAAGCTCATAACTTTACAAATTGACGCCCAAACACGTGGGGCCAATTGGGTTTCTTGATGATTAGCTAGACTTAGGATAGTTAGTTAGTTCACAAAAAAGCATGCATATTTCATGGCTAATTTTACTTGAGAATACCAGTGATTTCATTAATTTTTACCTGACAAATAACTGTATTTGTCTATTGTTCTTATAATTTACTTAGCAAGAAATTTGAGTTTAAAAGTTGGTTGTAGGTAAATGTTTATACAGTAAACAACACACATACGAGTACAACAATGTTAAAAGAAAAGTGTAAATTCTGTATTAAAAATCAGTATGAGAGAAAATTCAGTGATTTTGCAGATTTTGTGATGTTCTGGAAACAGGAACAAAAAAAGTTTCAAGTAACTCAACACCTGCAGACCATAAAACATCAAAGTAATAAGAACAGTAAAAGCCAGGACAAAGCACAATTATAGTGGCTGCCGTATCAAAGCCAGGACCTAAGCCAATAGAATTTTATGAAGACTTGTGCACAGCATCCATATTTGCAAACATACCCTTCAGGAAATTACAAAATGAGAATCTTGCAAAGTTTTTGGAAAAACACACTAAACAAAATATTCCAGATGAATCAACAATAAGGAAGAATTACGTAGTATCAAACTATACTAGAAAAATTAAGGAACAAAGTAAAAAAATAAAAATATTTGGGTCTCTTTAGATGAAGCAACGAATGTGGAGCAAAAATACAGGGCTTTCATTTGAAAACTTCCCACCTTGAATAACTCTTTAATTAGTAAAATTATCAAAAATCGCTAGGGGGCACATTTAATAACCTATTCTAATCAATTGGGAAACTTCCACCCTCCCCCCACCCCAGAATTTTAAATGGCAGTACCCCATGTGTGATATATCATTTTAAAGGGGATAAAATTCTCAATCTTCTAAATCAAAGAAAATTAAAATTGGTCAAGCCGTTCGTGAACTAGAGACACAAATGTATTGATTGAATTAAATACATTTCTGTCTCTAGTTCACGAACGGCTAGGCCGATTTTTAATTTTCTTTGATTTAGAATATTGAGAGTTTTATCCCCTTTAAAATGATATATCACACATGGGCCATTAAAAATGTTGAGGTGGGAGTGGTTAAAGGGAGGGCGAAAATAGAAAGGGAATTCGTGAAGTAATTTGTAGCTTGAAAGCAAAGGACTTTTATTAAGCAAAAATGTTGATATTAGGGAGGGTGTAAATCATAAATTGAGCAAACTTAAAAATAAAGCATATTTTAACGTTTTTTAGTGCATTACTATCTTAAGTCTAATGATTACCATTCCTGTTTTATTTTGGCAATGCATTGTTGCTTATTGTTTGTTTAGTGAATTACCATTCAACATTATAGCTTCTGTAATTTGATATAAATGCTTGAGAATTCCATTATTTGTTCTGTAGGGCAATTCTTTAACATTTGATTCAATTATTGTTTTATAATTGAAGCAGCATGGAAGTATGCTCCCGCTGAGTTGTTGGGTAGGAATTATTTTTCTAAATTCAATTATTTAAATAAGAAACTATAAACAAATGTAATATCCACAATATATTTATTTATAAAAATGCAGCAAATCATTACAAAATTTTTCATTTTCAATAACATTCTTTGTTGCATACATTTTAACAAAAACTTAAAACAAATACTAGGGAGGCTGTAACTTACAATTTGTTTTTTTACAGATATGCAGCATTCAATGGATATCGTTATTTAACGTTTAATTGTATATTTATACCCCAAATTAACCATTTACATTAAATCATTTTTGTACTTTTTATAATCTATCCTCCCAAAACAACAGATTTTAATCTACTTTTGTAAATAAAGTAAAGAATAACTGCCATTTTTACCCGTATATAATTACATCAATACCATCTTATGTAATTAAAAAAGATTCTTTCTAATAAAACAAACATCATAGGTGACACTTAATAACTAAGGCACAAATTTTCACTGGATTAATAATTAAACATTATACTCCATATTAACAACAAAAATTATATTTTAAATGTTTCCACATACTAAAGTAACATTAGATTATGAAATGGGCAAGAGAATTTATCACACGTACGGTGAAAATTTGGCAACTACTTACTCTTCTATAAAATTATAATATAGAGCTTTACTGACAACAAAATACTCAAAAGAAATTAATAAGAGTCTAAAGTATTTATTCATAGTTCTTTGGAATTTTTTTATGTTTTGATATTTCAGTATTATTTACATAATATAAACTTAGAAATAGAAAAGAGAAGAAAAACTTTATACAAGTCGACTAGCACTTATTTATTTAAACATAAAAATCAAATTCCAATAGAAGTAATTATAACAATTCTATAATTAATTACAAAAATTGATATTTTAACAACTCCACCTACTAATTATTAACATGGAAATTATTGCTCAAGGCATCACTTTTTTTTTATCATTTATGATGACAAAAAATAACATATTTATGTCACATATAAATTCATTTACCTAGTAACTATAAGCAAAATATGTTGTTCATATCAACTCTTTTATTATCATGAACATGTACAACCTCCATAAAATTGTACAACGGGTTCAGTATTTGTTTGTTTTAAAACTTTAATCAGTCCTTGTGATGTTTCTAAGCCCCATACATCTAATGGATTGCGATTCATACATGCCACTCTATAAAGAAAAAACAACCTTAACAAGGAAAAAGAGGTTACGATTTCGTTTTCAATTAAATCATCAAAACTATCACGATTCTACATTACCAACATGCTTGAAATCCAGATAGAATTTATTAATTTTAAACATTTATTGAATTGTTTCTTAAAATTCGATAGAATTTGAGGTTAGAATTAAAAATAAGGTATCTGTGCGTAACATCATGGTTTCAATTTAGTTTG
Source organism: Ignelater luminosus (assembly GCA_011009095.1). Taxonomy (NCBI): domain Eukaryota; kingdom Metazoa; phylum Arthropoda; class Insecta; order Coleoptera; family Elateridae; genus Ignelater; species Ignelater luminosus. The sequence goes on from VTPC01003166.1 coordinate 40,937, forward strand.
GAGTATAGACAAAATCAAAAGCTGCAAATGATTACCAAATGTTTTACAATTCATTGCTTTAATCAAATTTTAATCTCAAAGGTAAAACACTATTTGTACATACATCATGATGAAAGGTGTAGAAATGTTAGGTTAGATTATATATTTGTTTATATTCCATACTGTGTGCTACAGATGCCCTATACAAAAAAAAACCAAACAAACTGAGAGGTTAGAAATCTAAATCAACTTCATTTAACAGTTTTCTCTGAGGAGTTTAAAGAATGGTGAAGCCTATCCCTATCCAATTTAATGGCTTCTGTCAAAAAGGTTAACGAAAAGTGGAATCGATGCACAGGACATCACAAGTGTCATACATGGTGCGACTTAACAGCGTAACATGTGGAACGAAATATCACCTAACATCAGGATTGGTTTCAGAACTTAATGTGTCCTGAGATAAAATTAAATTTTTATACCCTCTTGTCCTGTATGAGATAATATAGAGATAAGAAATTTAATTTTTGAGCTTCCCTGAGATAGTCAGCTAGCTTGACATCTGAAGCAAGCCCTGCCTAGTAGGGTTAAAGAAAAAGAAGGGTTTTAGTAAGATGTATGAATTGATTTTCTGATAAGTAATGATCGTAGGTGTTCAAAACTATACATCCCTTTTCCTTCAGAAGGCAATATGGATGGACAATATTAATGCTCGTCATGTCTCCCTCAGGAGAGTAAATTGAATTCGAAAGGCAATTCCCCTATCTAATCTTTTTTTTCAATTTCCACTCCCTAAGCCCTCCTCAAAGTTAATCAGGAAGTTTTCAAAATAATCTTTGTCAATAAACTTTTCAAAACGCTTTCAAACCAGCTAATTAATAATGTCAGACCTATTCTTGTCATTGCACTTTAGGTCAACTGCTGCGTCATCACTACCCGCCTCGACATGCCTTTATCAAGGTCTGACTAGAAGGATTGCTTCAATAATCTCCTGTGCCAAGTTCTGTATTCTCACAGCCTAACTACTGCTTCAATGGTGTAATATGCTGACCACATTGTAAAATGGCACAAACATCTTTTCAAGGACAAATGGTTCAATTCCGTCAATATTTACCTGGAACTTTGGGGCACCTGCCTCCAGCTGTCCCCAATGCCTATCCAATATCTTATATGCCACTCATGATTATTGTGCAGTAAGATTTTCAGTTTCAGACTATTTTATAGTGTAACAATATTGACTGCAGAATTTAAGGTTATGTGATTTTAAAGTTTAAACAACGTTGCTCATTTTAAAAGGGGTTATTAGAATTTATAAATGTAAAGCATTAAAGTATCTAAGAAAATACAAAACTAATTTGTTAGATTGCTTGGCCATGGCAAATTGGGAAAAACTTAAAAATTATACTAAGATTCATGTGAATGTAAGCAACAGAATTTTATGAAAATTGTCAACATTGCATTTATGACAGAAGCATAACCTAGAATAACAAATGTGAGATGAAGGATGAAGGTTACGTCTGACAATAACTAAAAATAATCTCATCAACAACTCTGACGTAAAAAAAGGCCAGCTTTTAGTTTTGATGGAAGTTTGCAACTAGATGGGCTTATTGAATTCTTACAGGAGCATTACGTAGAGAAAGCAATCGAGTAAAACAAAATGCAGTTTTGAGATTCTCAGTGCATTCCTTAAAATCAGATAGTCCAAGCAACAAACTTTCTGTTCCAAAAATGTCCTCACCTCCACACTTTCCATCTCCAGAAGATGAGAAACTAACAATCCCCAATTCTGGCTCTAAAAAGTTTCATTTCTTCTTTCTTCTTTCTTTGTTGTCACTATCCATAAGAAAAATGACTCTGCCAAAGCCAACACTAACATAACCGATGAGCAAATCTGCAGCCAGTTAAATGTGTTATAAATTAGATTTATGTTAAGTGTTATTCTTACAAATAAAAAACCTAAACTAGTTAAATAGATAAGAACACATTAATGGCATTTTCTTATTATTTAATGAAATTCAAACTCTATGTGAGCAGTTTGTCTCCTTAATTATTCTTTTCTTGGTTTTTCAAATTTATATTTATTTGAGCAATTTAAAAATCCAAAGTTGTTGTTTTATAAAGCAATTGATAAAGAAATATTGATAACGGCAAAAAATTAAAAGCCATATCTTGACAAATCTGATCCTAGAAACCTAAAAATAAAATACTGGAAAACAAATCATTCACAACTGGACATAAGTGATACATTGTTATGTTTAAGATGAGACCAACTGTCCATACTAGAACAAATATTTATGATGATTGCAACAAGACGAATGTCACATCAGGAATACAAGAATGACAGTTGATAGAGTAGAAAAGTTGCCTCAAGAATGTGCAATCAATATCTCTTATACTTTTATAGATCTCATTGTTGAGACTGGAATTTTTCTTTTAAAATTTTTTTATTTCCTGAAAAGCATATTTATTTTACCTATCTCATTAAAGGTGACGTAATTTAAATTTTTACTGTTTGCGTAGTAATTGACTCTCATAATACTAAAACAGAAAATAGATAATAATGATGTGGTTATTTATTTCCTTGATTACGTTCTAAGTCCACATGCAAATGAACTTTAGATTTACATATTATAAATAAGCATTAATTATCTTTTAAATATTCTACACTGACCATTTACGTCATAAAACATCATAACAAAATAAAAATAAAAAGAAGATTAATTTCTAAGATTAACAAACACAGTAATTTCATTAAATGCTCGACTAATTGAATTGCATTTGTAACACAAAAATATATTTTATTTTGTGCAATAAAAACTTTTACTGCCAAGTTTTCATGTTAAAACATCTGTTAAACACTTGAAAGTTACATAATCTTAAAACAAATTAAGTTCTTTCTTATATTTTATAGTTACACAACAACTAATTTAATATTATGAACTTACCTTCCACCTGATATGGAATGTAGAAATTTCCAATAACTTGGCCTAAGTGTAGTGGGTTCCAGCAAAGCGGCATGAAACAACGTTGCTGTACTAAAGCAATACAAAAAGATTGTAAACCCTGGAACTTTTGGCAAAATTCCTCTATCAATTCCTAAATTATAGGTTATCTGCAAGTTTTAACATAATTTTTATCATTTCAATTAATTATAATTATGGATTTACTTGAGCCATTTTCCATAAGACATAAAGAGCGACTGTAGTGTCGGGATATTGTTTAAAAGCAATTCCAGCTAGTAAACCTGCAGGAATTGCATAATAAGGACTGTCTCTACCGGTAGCTCTTCGTAATACACAACTTAAACCCTGCAAGAATATTTTTGTAGTACAATTAGGGTTTTGTAAACTGATTATAATTAAACATACTCGGAATACTCCTGAAAAACCACCTAAAAATGCAGCTAGAGACAAAATATCTTTTCTAAACAAAATTGTTTTTGTCATTTTCGGCGACTTGATAATTCTTCTCATATTTAAGATTAATTTTAGAATTACTTGGATACCTAAACCAACACCAAACATTTTACCTGCACCCTGTAAAATACAAGTATTAAAAATTTAGTATTATCATTTATCCATATGTTCAATAATAAAAAAATCTCGAGTTTCATTTTTATTGCCGAACATATGATAAATAATTAATGCTTGCATTCAGAAATAAACACTAATTAGCAACATTGTCAATACAAAGCTCCAAGAGTGTTGAAGTAACACGTTAGTTACTATAAGCAGTGATTTTAAAAAGATCAGTCTTCGCTATTGAAATCGCTGACTACTCCTGAAACCAAGCATTGCTTGTGATTTCTTTTTATTGTGTGGTAATATCAAGACATTAATATCATAATGATTATCATTTTTCAAGATAAGACTACTGCCATGGTGACTATGCAATACTAGGTTTGATAAATACAGGGTGGTTCAACGAAAACAATAACTCCCATGAAAATAATTTTTTGAAATAACGCAAAAATTCGTCAATGTGTATTAGGAAGGGGACATTTTTTGACATACAATTTGAACCCTAAACTTCAGCCCCCCCTAGGGGGGGGGCAACCCCTCAAAAACCTCTAATGGGTAGGAATTTGTTATGTAATTTTTCTAGATACATTTTAACAGGCATTTTACTATTAGTTAACAGTTGTAATTGTCAAATTAAATAAAATTAGAACAAATGTCACTTTAATTTAATGTCACCCTGTATCTTTCAAACAAATTGACCGAATTTAAAAATTCAAATGGAGCAATATGAAGAATTAAAAGGTCATTCTAATGATGTGCCGCTTGAACCCCCTTCCCATTAGAAATCTTTGAGGGGTTAACGCCCCATCCTGAAGTTTGAAGTTTAGGGTTCGAATTGCACGTCAAAAATGTCTGTCTGCCAATATAAATTGACATGTTTTTGCGTTTTTTCAAAAAATTATTTTTGTAGGAGTTATTCAGTCTATTTTGTTTTTGTTGGGCCACCCTGTATATAATTGGTGTGTTTTATTGATCGACTTATTTCTAGTAATACTGAAATTATTATTTCTAATAAATGGAATCTGAAGCCAAATGCCAAATTAAAGATGAATTTCTTATCTAATTTTCAAGCTAACAAAAAAAATCATTTTATCATTTTGTTGTAATGTACCTGCATGGTATAATATAAACAACTAAATGGATGAGGACATGCATGGTGCCTATCAAGGCACTTAATTTTATAAATCAGCCTTTTATAAACTCTAAGTGCTTGCATTACAAGATGATATACTGTATTTCTAGGACTACTAGAACTAGCACTCCAACTGCCACCTCCACTACCACGTGAAGTTGATGGATTGTTAGGAGCAACATGTTGTCGGTAAAATGTACTAGCTTGACTTGAACGAACTGTATAATCTTTTTCTTCATATGGTCCCACAACAAACCTGTTTATAATTAAAATAAACATAAAAAAGTAGTTAACATAATATTTACAAAGTTTCAAGGTTATTAAAATATGAATATTTAAACATTACCTTAGCACTCCAAACATTGAGTCACTCCTATCATCTTCAGAGGTTTTGTGTAAACCACTTTTGTAATAATAGAGTAAAGTGGTAATACAAAAACTAAACATTGCAATTTCTCCATATTTAACAGGATGTACCATATTTCGTACAAGCGCCATGTTCCAGAGAGTTTCAGTTGCAACATTGCTAACGTACAGACTCAACAATAATCTTCGTGATGGTCTTTCTATTAATATTGCAAAGACACTTGCTAGAAATGCTGGAACTCCTGAAGCAGTTAAGAGGTTGAAGTTGCCTAAAAGTCTCCTGTGATTTACAGCTTTCATTAACATTTTTATCAGATATCGAATAAGTGATTTATAGATTTTTTCATTATTTTAAGCTTTACTGACCTAAGACTACAGAGAAATAATGAATAACCAAAAGCTGTTCCACTTAAAAATGCAGTTGATTGCAAAATTCCATAAACGGTCCTTTTAACATCTTCTTTTGTAGGTATCTTTCCTCGCATCAATAAAGCTAGCTGTAAGCAAATTCAGTTATTAAACAAAACAAGTCTATTATTAAACATTGTTTATTATATCTTATCATAATGTTAAAACACTAAGTCATTTCAAATTATATGATGCAGTAATAATAAACATCATACGATTGATAAATATATACAATTCATTGTATACGCACCACATAAACTGTAGCATAAATTCTAAATGAATCCATGACTGCGTATAGATAACACCCACTAATTGCTTCAAGACAACTATCAGTCCAGGGATGCACATACTCGGTGCAAGTTACCCTTATTGGCACCAGTTTACTTTGAATTTGCACCATTTTTTATAATGAAACTATTTATCTGCACTATCTTATTATTTACACTGTGAACGAAACCAATTTAATCAGTTAACACTCACACCCATATTTATTTCTTCAATAATAAGTGAGTGGGTTATTCATTATAATTATGTAGAACGACAATCAAATTCCATTTTAAAAATGCACCAATACACATTAGATAAGCCATGCAAACACTACACACCTACATTGAAATTATATTCTTACAAACTAGATTCACTAACAATTATCATTAAAGTAATTATTGAGCGAATAAAGAGAGGGGCACCGTATTGTCAAATAACGTCAATGGACTTTGGTCTTCACTACACACACTTTCCACTTTCTCGTTTGCCCCTTCTGCCTTCATTTATAAACTGATAGTAAAAAGTGACTTTGGTTTGGTGTCATTATTCTGTTTACAAATCTGTTTCCAAATGTTTATTACGAGATGGCGCTACTCTGGTTATTTATTATAAATGCAAAATATACTAACGAAGAATATTATTTAAATAGAATAAGATAAGATGCAAGTCAGTTATGGAGAGAGAAATGTTTACTTGACTCTAATAATAATTACGTGGGTTTCTAGCAGGTTGTATATTCTAGAAAATACGGATCTAACCTCACTTTATTTCTCAGGACCGGACGTATAGATTTTGTGACATTCCTTCTCGTTTTGTTTTTTACGTGGCTTAGTTGATAAATGTTAATAATCGATTTGATTGATCAAGGCATGCTAAAAACTGCAACACATAACAAAAAAGTTACAATTTTATACCGTTATTTGTCAAATTGTCAATACACAAAATTTAAAGTTAGAAATAAAATACGGAATGCGGATCTGTGCCATTGCATCTGACGTGATCTGACGTTTTAAATGGTTTTAAAGGTTTTAAACAGTCGGTATCTGTAACCTCGATTTCCGTCTCCATTTCGTTTTAAAAATACTTTAAATTTTAACCAAATTTGTTGTTTGTATTTTAAGACAATAATAATGTTTTGATCTAAACAATACTAAAATGAGTGAGGAAGTCTTGGACGAAGAAAACTGGAAAAAAGAAGCACAAGCCGTTATAAACGATATAAAAAATCACGTTAAAATTGTGGAAATATCTAAAAATTTAAAAAGCACCGATCAGAAGATTTATTTGAATTTGAAAACGTTGGAAGGTGAAGAGTGTTGCGTGGAATTGTCGGGATTTGGTTTTCGTATTGTAGGTAGATGTTATGATAATACCGATATTAAAGATGGAAGGTATTTTGAAACTCCCTACGGTTTATTAAGTCAGATCAGTTCGAATTTCCACCAGTCTTTTGGAAACGCTTTAATTGATAAGTTGCACGCTCTAAAGGATGAGAATAAAAACTAATAATAATAATTATAATAACAGATTATAAAGATTTTAAAAATTTAATATTTGAGGTTAGGAAGGTTGTCAACGTGACGTGAAGTTAGTTGCAGTGGAAGAGATTCTCACCTTGTGATGACCCATAACAACAGAAGCAACTTCAAAACAATGACTAATGACACATTTTAGGCATTTTCAAAGAATTTTACCATTTTTCGAGTCATTTTCTCGCGAAATTTTAATTAAAAGTGTGATTTTTGTAAAGGTATAAATGAATAAAACTGGGTGTGTTTTATTATATAAACTTTCAAGGCGTAGAAAATGTAATTTTAGACCTGGTTCGAATTTTCCATTGTGCTGAGATTAACAATGAGAGATTTCTATTGTAATTAGGTGAGTTGTTTGTGTTTGTGCTAAATTTTACCTTGAAACTACATAAAATTGCACGTTATCCTTATTGGTAATTTACTTTAGTATGCTTTTAGGAAGGATATGTACTACTAATGATTATTTTGTTTATAATGTGCTTATAATTTATAGAATCTGTATTGGTTTAATTAAATAATATTCTCTTCGTTCTGCACAATTGATGTGTTAAATTAATCTAATGTTTTGCTAATTCTAATGTGTTGTTAATGGTGGATAATTTTGTGCACGTTACATTTAATACTATGATATTATGTGTATTATCGGCAAACAAATTCATATAATATTGAACATAATCTAAATTATACTTACAATTGATTATTAGATGATTTTTTTGTATTTTTGTAAATAGAATTTATTTCTAATAATTATCACAGTGCAAATATGAAGTGAGATTTTACAGAACTTGTGTCACTCTTTGTACTTATTCATTTCTCATTATTGATATCAAAATATCAATGTAAACTGATAAGGTAACATTGATAAGCACATAGTACAAAATTTTGTGGTTTTATATCAAATAGCAAGGTTGATTATTGTGCGTGACGTTTATGTGATAAGGAAATGGTGTCCTATTAAATTTAGTAGCATTTTAGCTTGTAATTGTGGTGAAGTATTTTCTGTTTGTGTTAATAGCAATTTAAAAAATGGATTCAGAAGAGAATCGGTAAGTTATTTTGGTTATAAAATTTTGTTTTTTGTTTTGTTTTATAATGATACCTAATGGATGATAAAATTGATCTTTGCTACATCTCATTAATGGGTTATAAAACCTTAAGGAGACATAATTTTATGATAAGTAATTGCCAATGATATCATTATTTAAATAATTGTAAAAAGGTTGGTAGACCATGCTTCTGTGTTAACTAGAGCTTTGCAAGTTTTTATTTCAAATTTTTAATGAAAAGAGTAGACAGTTCAGTATTATGAGAGGTGTGGTTTTTATGGTGCTCTTAATAGTTTTGGTTTAAAAAATTCTTGTGGTAAATTATGAAGTTTTTGAGAGCACAATAAGTACAAATAAATCATTCCTCAAAGGAAAGTCGTTTTCTACCTAACTGTAAGGAGTCATAGATACAAAAAAAAAACTGGATGTAGGAACTAAGGTAGGAGTTATTAAAACATTCGTGAATGGTTAGTCACATCTGATTTAACCGTAAATCAAATAAAAACTATTTGAATTTTAAATTTAGCTTAAGTAATTTGACTCTTAACCTAACCCAACATTATAGGTGTTAATAATCATCGATAAATCATACTTAATGTTGCCAAATTTACATTTTTATGTTTTAAATCAAAGCAGTGTGTGTTTTTTTAATAGTGTGTGTCACTACTTCTTTATAACATTGCATGCAAATGATTCATGTTAGTTTTCATTATAGTTATAGTACATGACAATGACTTGACCTAGACCATTCGTGTATGAACTGAAACATTAATTTCCATGTTTATTATTTTTAAGAATGAAATGCAATTTGTTGCTACAACACAAAAGCAGGTTTTCTAAAAAAAAAAGTCTTAATTCACATTAATAGATACAGAGTGCTTCATTTAAGGAAATTGAGGGAAATTCCTTGTGATCCTGATGGTACAAGATAGATATGAAGTCAGAAGACTGCAAGATAGAAAAGTTTGAGAAATACTGAACTTGTGCTACATTAGATTTTTAGGCCATTCAGCACAGCAATTTACGCAGATAAAGTGTATCTGAACTCTTCATAAAATCTGTCTAATAGAGACATATTCTAATGTAATAACCAAAATAAAAAATGAACATGTGATGTAGTTCATGCGAAACAATTTGTTTATCAGTGATTCGGCAAATCTAGACATCCTTTACCTGTGTACACTTTACATGCACGTGTACCTTAGTTAACGTTGCATCGCTGATGCAGTTACGTCACCATGACACATCAACTAATCTCTCCCACTGTTTGATGATTTTGCAGATCAATTTATTGCTGTTTTTGCTTGTTTTTCAAAGTAAGCCATGGCAAATGGAAATTTTCAAATTTTATTAAGCCACATATTTCTGTAACAAATAGAAATATGGAAAAAAGTAAATACAAAGTGACAGGAAATTTATCTAGCAATGTGGAAAAAAATTGTTTTGTTTTAGATGTTTGATTCTACTGAAATGCCTATTTGATTTTGACACCATTGAATAATAATGTAAGGTTATGCACAATTATTGTTTTGTTTTAGAAAGCTATTCAATAAAAACAGACTTTTCACATGAAAATCTTAGTGTGCCATGGTTAATCATAAAGTTAATCATATATAGCAACAAGGCAAGCAAGAATTTATTGAAATTTTTGATAAATCTTGTTTTAACTATATTTTTGGACATGAAAGTTTTTATTCATAGCTTACTAGACGAAACTTTTTTACAATACATTAATCTGGCTCAGTACACTAAGTGCTATACACAAATGTGTTATGATATCTACAAATGACAAATTTGTTTGTAACTGAATTGCTTTCACAAAGAAGTTGAATAGTGTGGAACCCAAGATTGAACCCTGTGGTATGCTTACTCTTATTTTATGTACAGTACATGATTAATATGAACTTGAAAGGTTTGATTGAAATAACTGCAGGTAAGTATTGGGAGGTTTAATCTATATTAACCCAGGAATCCAAACTATCTCAAAAGCTTGAGGAACATTAGAATTTCTTTGGTGAAAGGCGTTTAATATATTTGCAGATTTCACTGAGATAATAACAGATTATCAAAATCTTCAACTTGTAGATAAAACTAAAAAAGAATACAAAAATTTTTATTGTTCCTGTAATTCCTGTTTCATTGTTTTTTCTTGTATCTAGTAAACCATGAATGTGGGTTTTTATTTTTTCCCCTGCTTTTAAGTAAACAGCGTATGACAGAGTTTCTTAAAGTTTCTTTGCCTACAGAGGATCTCATTTTAGACCCTTTCACTTGTCGAGACTTCTAGAGTTAGTCAACCCAACTCAAGTGAAATAAACTTAAGAAACCTGAAACAACTGGTAATACCGGGTGACCAAGATCATAGGTACAGACTTCTAATTTTTTTATTTCTGAACGGATTTTAATTAAATATTTGGATTCTAAGAAAAATTGTGAATCCAATACACTAGTTTTGTTAGTTTTTATTTCCATGGTTACTAGAAATTCAATTTTTTATTTTAATCCAGATAGTTGAAATGTTGCCCAAACTATTTAGAATTTCAGATTAAATTTGTTTTATAAGTATGTGACGACGATCTAAATTTCTAAAGGCTCATAACCTCATTTTTTAAATAGCACCACAACATCTCAAAAAATTGCATTTATTAATTATAATGCATATTCCAAATAATATTAGAATTTATTTATAAATAAAGAAATTATATGTTCGTACCTATGACCTTGGTCACCCGGTATATTTGACGAAAAAGAAGACCTGATAAGCTCAAAGAGCTAAATTGAAAAAGCCTGAAAAGCTCTTGAATAAACCTAGATGACTTAAAAACAAATTAACTCTTTCTAGGATGTCGACTTTCAGGTGGGGAAATGCCCATCTGTGATACTGACTTCAGAAGAAACTTTATTTTAGTTAGATATTTATCATTTTTCAATAAAATTTATTAAAAGCATTATATATTTGTTTTATTAGATTTTTTCTCACAAAGAAGGTCTGTTTAGCAAAAATGTTCGTTGCTACTTATTGTAAATTACTTCGTGCCAAAGTAAACAAGTAAAAATATCTTGGATATATCTTGCCTTTACTTTTCCACTCACTGCAATACTTTAGGCCATCCTGATACAGAACTTGATAAATCACTGGTATCTAATATGTTGGTGACTAAGGTCTTGGGCATCTCACCTCATCTCTTTTTAGTTTACAACTTTTCTAGTTCTTGATAATCATTTCTTTTTGGGTCTACAAAAATTATAAAGCAGCAAAGATATTCTTCTACAAATTCCTTCTAGAATACCTTATACACTTGTAATAAAGTTTTTTGGTTTTTATTTCTGTTGGAATAATTTTTGAAGTTAAATCCCACCTGCTACTACAGGTAAAAGTTTATAAAATGTCTTGGCCTTAGAAATCCCAACAAAGGAATGAACAGTAGCAATTAATTGAGATGGATACATTCTCGGATTCTTCAAGATTTAATTACAGTAGATAGAAACACTTATTATTGTTTACATTCCTAGCTGATTTCAAAGAAAAAAAGATGCTAAAGACACTATATCAAGTTAGCACATCCATTACAATTTGCAATGATAGAAGACTAGTGAATTATTTTATTATTTAAATAAATTTTGTGGTTTCAGACATGTTTGATAAATGTAAATTAAAGTAACAAGCTGACAATGATGGTCATTGAGAAATATTTGTAACTTGAACTGTGTTTATTCAAAGAAAGGTGTCTGCAAAAGGAAGATCTACAAAAAATAAAAGGATGGTATCATATTTACTCATGAATTTTCCTACTGATCAATAGTCATTATTGATTAATCTGTGAGATTTTCATTTGAGAAGCAGACAAGTTGGAAAAAAGTCTGTTTACTAATTCTTTTATTGTAAATGACATTTTGAACAAACAAAAACGCTAAAAATTTTTTACCTAAACAGGACACTCAGTATACTTTCACATGTTTGAAATCTACATCAAATTCTAAAAACGTCCTTATTCATAAATTCACATTATGTCCACACTTAATATTTTTTATAATTCAGCTTAAGGTGGCCATGAACCTTATAAATTAAGTGTACCACTCTCTAGACAACATGAAATATAATTTTGTGCATTCAGAAGTAATTAGTGAAATATTTTCTCATAAACTTCCAGAAACTGTCTTTTAGTCCCAATTCTACATCGTTTGTTATCATGACCAACTATAACAAAAATAACTTATTGCTACTACTTGAAATGGAACCTGATATTAGTGAAAAGTTCTAAGTTAACATTTAGTGTTTAATAAAATGATGAAATTGTTTTGAAAAAGATTTCTTTTAAATAATACTGCAGCTTCCAGAATACGCAAAAAATTATTTTTGTTATTATTTAAAACCTGATTAGAATCGATTTATAAAGTTCAAGGCCACCTCAGTTAAAATCATGAAAACTGTTACGTGAGGGTCAGAATGTGGATCAATGCAAATATCAAATATTGCATGGAAATATACAACAAACCAGAATTTTTGTTACTTAATTTATTTCTCTGCTCAAACACCAAGATCAAGGCAATCCTTCTGCAAACTCTCAAGATTTATATTTTGAATTAACTGTACTTAATAATCTACAATTCCTTTGTTCTCTTAAAAACTCCACCCTAGTAATCTCGTTTTTGATTCTATTGACAAGGTGTGGTGTAGTACACTATAGCTTAATATCAACACCTTTTTAATCGTGACACAATTCTATTATTATTTGTATTAAGATAACGTAATTTATAAATAATGTCTGTTTAATGCTTGATTAGATATTTGGAAACAAGTTATTGTGTATATTTTAATTAATTTGTTTTGTTTTCGATATAAAATCCTTACAGAGTTAAAATTGCTTTTAATTTGGAATTTATTTCTTTGTAAATTACTACGTTTTATTGACAGATTAATAAAAAATTCATCTCTTATCGTACCAAGTACTACATAGCACATGCTTTTAGTGAATCATGCCTTGAATTACTGATAGTGGATTCCATGAGTTCATGTTTATCAAAAACATTACAACTGTAGTTTGCCATTAGTGGTAATGAGTTCATTCTTTACATATAAATAATAATGTTAATGCGTATTATAACAAGTATCATCATTGTGTGAGTTTTGTGCTTTTATTTTAAATGTACTCACAATTGTTTCCCAGCATATTTTGGTAAGGACATTTACTATGTTATAATTTATTGTCTTAAGGATATGATAATAGTATAGTCGGCTTGAATAATGAATGGTCAGGGGCAGGTTATTGTCGGCAGTTGTGTGTTAGTGGGCGTAATTACTTGTTTTACATAATTTACTCTTTGTGTCTGTGAGTCAATTATTAATTGGCATAATCAAATTTTTTCAATTTTATTTGTAGCCTTTACAATGAACTATTTTTAGACCGAATTGTATGTCTTTTAATGGGATTATCTGGATTTTTATTGTTAGCATGAGTGCATGTGTCCCTTTTAGATGTAAACAAAAGATTAAAAAAATTATCACGTTAGTAATCATAGTAATTTTTAACATTTACATTTGTAAATACACAAGGGAAATTCCAAAATTTAAATTAGGAAATATCTACAATGGGAACGCGTTTAAATAGTTTAAAAATAATTGGTATTCTCTTGAAATAGGATTTTGTTATTTATAGAAATGTTGCATTTCAAGCACAGGGTGTCTTTTTATAAATTATGTATCATGGAAAAGACTTCTTAGTTAAGAAATCATTATGCTCTGCTATATTTATAAATTGTAGGTAATATATAAAGCAAAAATAATTTCTAATACTAATTATTAAATATCTGTATTGTAGGTTAGGGGAAATGGACAGTCTGCATGTCACCACAACCCAGCAGACAGGCAGCAAGACTTCAAGTAGAAGCGCTTCACCTTGTCGACCACGGTCAGACCATCATCCACCACCACACGCCCATCATACAAAGACATTGAGTCACGGTTCAGGTGATAGTGCTAAGGTATGTTGTTGTAGAATTTTAAGATTTACAGCAAATCTTTATTAAGTGGAAAAATAAATATAAAACCTTGCCTCTTAATTTATATTTAGAGGTTATTTTCGGGAACTTCCTCTTGAAATCTTAATTGGATTATTTTAAGAATGGGAATTCTATTTTTATATTTAAATTTTTCATTAACTGCCTACACCAAACATTAAAACTTGAAAAGAAGTGAGGTAGTCTTTATAATTTATGAAGATTATCTGTTAAATTAATTAATAACGGTTACCAAAAATAATATACATTTATGTACTGAAATATAAATAAATTCTCAGGTATTAATTAAACAAACACAATGTTAAACTATTTATTTTGAAGATTAAGATAGTTTGAGTTTTGAATCACTTTAAAGATAAAATATAAAAGTGTAACAGATAAACGGATGTTTATATCAAAGCTTTTCTGGTAACCAGCGGCGGAAACCGCGAGCATTGTCACACTTTTAAACCAAGTTACTCACTTGGAAAGCAATTTCTACTATTAGTTTGTCTTTAAAGTCTTCTAGAATTATTTATATTATTTTTGCGGAATTTATTTTTTTATATCTTAGAAAACGTTACTCTTAAAAGCTACAATGACAAATAAAACGCCTAGATAAAAAAAAAATCTTAACAAAATAACATGCATATGGACGTTTCATGAAGAAAACTCTCAGAATGATAATAAAACGAATTTTTTTAGTTGTAATGTTCATTTAATGTGGATTTGTAAATTTTCGTCATTTAGAAAATGGCGCTATTGAGAAATCTTAGTCTAATTTGAAATTAAAAAATAATAAATAAAAATAAAAACAACGTTTAAGGTATGCTAAGGGTTAATCGATCTCTTTATCAAGTACTTCTTGTACGAAGGGTGTGCGATATTAAACGTACAAGTCAAAATTACACCAACATTTATATATTAAGAAATAATTTAATACAAACTACATACTTTGAACATCTCTTCATGGTACTGCTGCTTGTCAAGTTGCGGAAGTTTAGGTCGCATATGATTTCATGAGCACAACTCTTAGGAATGCCAGTCATTGCAGCAATTTTACGAACTGTAATGCGACGATCTTCCTTAATCAAACATTTGACAATCGTGCAGTTATCATCTGTGTGTAAGGTCCTTTTCTTCTTCGGATCATCATTCTTCTCTGTTCATCCATCTTCAAATTTTTTGCACCAAACGCTGACTTTTTTTCAGCTTAAAACGTTCAGGCCACAATCGCCTTGTAATCTGCGATGAATTTCGCTCTAATTAACTCCTTTAGCTTGCAAAAATCTGATAACTCCACGCACTTCACACTTCAAATACTCTGCGATTACGCATGCCATGTTTGTTTGTTTTTGAAAGCTAAATTGAATCTTGAACAAAACAACGCTTCAAATTCTACTATTACAAGCATGAACGTGTCTAGTCATGCACTTGGCGGCAAGATTGCGCATGCGCAGTTTGTATAACAGCCATCTGTACCTTTAATATCAGACATCCCTCGTATTAATGGGGAAAAGATCAGGTAAGTAAATACACATCTTTTGTCCTTTAGAATCAATTTATTGCCAGATTGATTTTTTGACGAAATTTACTAAAAACGGAATTATCTTTTTTTTTTTTTAAATAAAAAGTATTTCCCACTTAGTGTGCCATGGCTTTAATATGAAAATCATTGATTTTTGTCAGATAAATTACATTTGTTATGTAACAATTAAGATACTTTACTGAGCATTCACAGATAGCATCAAATAAGCAGCTAATGCCCCATAAAAGCGTATTTATTTTGTTTTAGCAATTTTTGCATAACAAATGAATTTCTTTGATAAAACTCCACGACTTTGTGTGTTAGATGTCATGGCACACTATGATGAAAAATGATTTTCACTTCATAACTCGGTAAAACAAAAGAATAGCTATGTCAAATCATGTATCACTGAAAAGCATTTAAGGCGTGCAGTTCAGTAATACGGAAATCAAGTAGGCGTTCCATTAGAAAAAATTTGGATTTACGTTTCACCGCCGAAGTAAAACAAAAGACAATGGCGAAAATAATTTTTTTGTGTTTTGGAGCAATTTCTTTAAAACACCTTCTTTGCTGTTCTTTTCTATCTTTGCTCGTTTCTGAGATATTTCACTTGACAAAAAATAAGATAATTTCGTTTTTAGCAAGTATCTAGTAAGCCGTGAACTTTTTTGAAAAAACAAAAGCATAAGTAAACTGATCTCCAAAATAGCCAAAACTTTTCTAATTTAACCGACTTTGTATCTCTTACAATTTCCGAGATCCCAATAGTGAGCATCGAAATGCGGACACCCTGTATGAAAGCAACTTAAGAGTTTTTTCCTGATTACAGATACATAATCGGTATTTCGATATCGCTAATAGTTTTCAAGATAATTGAGATTGAAAATGGCGATTTTTCGCCATAGTCTGTCCGTTGGTCTGTTACCAATTTTTTGTTTGGTAGCATTAGTTTGATTACTGTTTACGTAGACCATCATATACTTATTATGTAAAAATATAATGCTATCTCTGCTTAGTAGATCTAACCCTTTGAGTGCCCAATAGTAAAGTTACACACATACAATGACAAGGGTTGCACATTATAAACTCAAAAGTAACATATTTTGACATTTCTAGCTTAAGGCCTGAGAAATGAATTTTCTCTTTAGATATCTCAGGGACTGTTTTGCCTCTTGCAGAAACCATGTTCTCTTGTCTTACAGGTCCTATTTTTCAAATTAACCATCTTCTTAACTCAAGGAACAATAGATGGATTAACTATCTGATGAGCCAGGTAAACACAAAAATCTGTACTCAGGGTGAATTAAGATGATAGAATTTTATTTTATTCGTTTCTTAAAACCCTCTCAACAAGAAATATTTATAGAAATGTCAAAACACATTTCCTATAAAAACAAATTTCTAGCAAAGGCCTTTGCTATGTCAAGATGCCAAATGCCACGAAAGTGCTAAGCAGTTAATTGAGCCAATTCAAAAATAAGAACTATATGCATTCCACCTTCTTCATTGGTGTCAAATACATGCTGCTTATTAAAATAATGCCATGATTGAAAATGATCCAGTTAAGCAATAAATGCACCACTGCATACAGACCTTTGCTCTCATATCCTCCATTTCTTGTGCTCTCACTTCTGTTTCATCCTCAAAAGTTCTATGGAGTGGATGCACAGAAAAGATTTCATTAGCATAGTTGTCATTGTACATATCTGTAACAGCAAGAGTGTTAAACCAGGAATGGACACCAAATAAGCCAACCCCTGGCTTTGGTCATGTCAGTTTTGAACCATCAAGTAGTTCCATAACAGATCTTGGGAAGAGTTCTCAAGCTTATTGCTTGAATATGTCAATCGTGATCAACCCATAGCAGTTTTAAACAGAAGACTGCCAACTTTTCTTTGAGCAGATTACCAACTCTGCTTTTGATGAGTTTACAGATTTTTCCATTCACCAATTATGAGTCCATTAGCATTTCGTGTCCTGTTGTATAGCCAAGATCATTTAGATGATGAAGGAAGCAGTCCTTTAAATGCTTTCACAGTGGCACGTTGATCTATACTGTTCTTGTTAGCATTTGATAAAAGACAGTGTGGATAGTGGTAAAGAGTGCTTTGTCAGAAGATTCTTCTAATATTATGTCTATACATGTATTGTGTGTTGGTTGGTGCATAATAGGTTTAAAGCCAAAGTAATTTTTCTTATTTCTCTGTCGCGCAACCTTCTTCTAGCTTTCTTCCAGCTTTCAGTTATGCACACTCAAGAAATCAACATCCCCATTGAAGGATTGTTGCAAGAAAATATCCAACTGAGAATTTGAAAGGATTAAAAGAAGGTGTTGGCCAAATAACTTTTGCTTTCTGAACATTGTTGCAATTGTCCTCCCCTAACCTAAAAGTGTCAGTTGTCAAATACAAACAACAGCAGAATACAATATAATGTGTTACCGCTTGACAGCACTGGAGTTCAGTACTTGCTCCTGGACACAGCTATTGCCTGATAAATTTGGTAAAAATAAAAACCACTGCAATGTTACTAAACAGAATAAACACTAATAAAATGTAACAGTTAACCTCAGATTTGAGGTTTTTTTGCGTTCATTTGTATTTATAGATAATCTCAAATTATGAAGACTGACAAGTGACAACAGAACTCATTTTTTTATTTTATTATTATTTTTATTAATTTCTATTGGTTACACTTGATGCTGTCTTAACAATAATTATTTCTGAATGTCTTTCCAAACATTGCCATCTAAACTATTTAAATCTAGTACTGACGTTATGTATTTAATGCTAGAACATTTGTATTTGAATATCTCTGCAGGCAATTTCAATACATGCGACACCAAGAAAAATTTATGGTGACGATGTGACCAGATATTTAGTTGGATATTTGTTACAACTTCCTGTTTAGCCAGCCTAGGGTTTCTAAACATTTTATGAATATTATTTGTCTCCAACAGTTTTGTCTGTGGTCTGACATGGCAATATTCTACTATACCTAAAAAAACAAAGAGCTATATCGATACACTCCAACTACATGAAGTGACAAAAGTGGATTTGCTTTCACAATTCAGCATCTCTTAAGCTAATCCTTGCAAGGAATTTGAATGTCAGAATGAAAATGATGTTTTTAGAAGAACTTAAAGGTTATACCAACAGTATTAGTTATTACTAGGGCTCGGATGTTTATGACATGTGATTTATTTTTGTTTACATCTATTTTCATGCTGAACACATTTTTAGTGCGAATTAAGTTTTTCTTTACAATATTAAGTGGTTTTTATTAGTCATATAAAGTCATATTTGGCATGTAAGGTCATATTTTAAGCACTTTTCCCAAAAAAGGTCACATTTTAGTTATATTTTGTAAAAATATTTTTGTTAAGAACACAAAATTGAAAATCCTTGTAACTCTTTCTAAAATTTCACCGTTCAGTGAAAAACTAAGAAGTCTAATCTTCGAGAGCACATCAATATCGATAGCTACAAATAAAATGTTGGAATTTCCAAATGAATTGTGTAAAATGATGATGAGTGCTAACATTCCGCTAAACAAAGTAGACAATCCTCACTTCCAGAATCTCTTGGAAAAATCTACATACTAGCAAAACTATTCCCACGAAATCAACACTATGCAAAAACTATCTCTCTGTTTGTTATGAGAATAAATAACATCAAGAAGGAAAAAAGTCGAGAATCGCAAAGCACGTCCGAGGTTAAGACCACCGCATCCAATGGGATAATGCACAAATAGTGACCAAATAGGGGCACAGAACTAGGGCAAAACTGAAAGAGGCCACATACATAGCGCTAGCCAAAGAACCGATAAGCCTACAGAAATGCAACTTCTATTCTATAGAACGTATAAAACTACATAAGTAGACCGCCCCAACAGCTCAGTGATTCAGGCACCCAGCATAGTAATCAAATTAGAAATGCAAAATAAAAAACCAAAAAACCAAAAAAAGTGAATTTCCGAAACGTCGCGACAAAATATCAGAACAGAGTGTGGCAATAGCCCAATTAATACCACAAACGGGATAGTGTAGCTGATAACAAGATATGGGTATCTATTGATGAATCGACAGATGTCAAAGGAAGATACGTAGTCAATGTAATTATTGGAATACCTCACGCTGATTGCCCCGGCAAAACTTTGCTACTTACAACTGAAGTCTTGGAACGAGCTGATCATTCAAATATCACAATTATTTTTGATAATGCTATGAAGCTGTCGTGGGACAATATTCTTCTTTTCATAACTGATGCTGAGCCATACATGGTAAATGCTGCTAAAGGCATGAATTTGTTCTATCCAAAAATGATACATGTGACGTGTCTTGCTTATTAATTGCATAGGCTAGCGGAAGAAATTCATGAGAATCTTCCTGATGTTGATAAATTAATATCCAATGTAAAAAAGATCTTCGTAGAAGCTCCACTGAGGGTTGAGATATTCGAAGATTTAGCTCATTAACGGTCATTACCAGGTAGGGAACATGAACTTGATGCTGTTGTATATTATTGTGCAAACTATTCAGTCATCAAGGAGATTGTGAATGGTTTCAGTAAAGATGATGCAGCTTCTATCAAGATAGTGCAAGAGCTGTTTTCTAGTAGCCTATCAAGAAAGCTGACATACATCAAATCTAACTTTGGAGGTATATCAAATGCGATTACTAGGTTAGAAGGTGTTGGTTTTGACATCAAAGACTCTCTGGGAATTGTCAGGAATGTGGAACTCCATAATAAACAGACAGGTGAAAATATTGAGAAAATGTGAAAAGAAAACTTTATTTAATGTTCCCATAACGTCCTGCTTTTTCTGTTACAAAGCGATACTTAATGACAATCGGCGATCATTTTCATGATATACATCGTCAATAGATCAATAAGCAAAACAAGCTCAAACAACAGAAGTATGAGGGCAACTAAGTGTTACTCTTTTACAGTTTTTAATGTATAATACTGATATTTAATAGGAGTAAAAAGTTTTTAGGTCATATTTTGCATTTTATTGGTCATATTGGTCATATTTGTAAGGTCATTTTTGCTTGCATATTTAGTCAATTTTTAGGACTCAAACATCCGAGCCCTGGTTATTACCAGCCTCTCAGCAATGAGGAAAAGATCACACTTCAGTCACTGACCACTTTTGCCTTGAAGAAACCAAATCAAAAGACATTAACTTAACTCAATCTTTGTGTTAAAGTTTAAGTCAATTTGCTACCAATACACAATTCTTGTTTATAAGAAGAGGTTGCAGATTACCATTACCAACAAAGCAACTACAATTCATTGAGTAGTGTTTCACAACAAAATTTCTACAAAAACATCAGTAAGTTTCAGGCAACTTTGGACACACTGTACAGCAGTTATTTTTAGAACATCCTGTATAAAAGTGTTAATTTATCACTGCAACGTAAATAAAACATTATTTTAGATTAATTCATTCTTTATTGCATGTTTATTAAATAAATTCGATGAATCGCTAATAAATTGCTATTATATAAACTGGTTTATGTCCACTTGACCAACAGTCGACTCTTTTAAGTGGTATTATAATAGAAATGAGTGCAGTTTCTATTTACGTAGATAGTTTTTTAAATTTCCCCAAGGAAATTGTTTGTTTTATCATAGGGAAAATACAAATTTAATTTGGCTGTCCAATTATTTAATAATGTTCAGTTGTGTCTGTCATATAAATAAAAATATCTTGAACCGACCCGTATATGATGAGTTTATTTAGTGCTTTGTTTTTGATGTGATATTATTAACTATTAAGGTGCGTACTATCTGTTGATTGTACTTTATTGTGATAATGTTAATTAACTAATTTAATAAACATATTTTCTTGGAAATATTAATAGTGTGTTTTACAAAATTTTGAGAATTTTTGGAATTTTCAAACTTCCTTTTTTCAAATAAAAATGAAAAATGTAACTTTTTAAAAAAAATTTAAATTAACCATACTTGGGATGAATGATTAATAAATATGATGTGTCACCGACAAACGAATAACACTTTCGTGGTTTGTTTCTAATATTTAGAAGAAAAGATCAGTCAGTAAAAGGTAGGTACATCCTTTACTAGCATTTCAATTGAAAATTATTTTCAAGGTTATTTAAAACAAAACAAGGATTAAAGACAATTTTGTGATGAGAAAAAGGTCAATTTTGTTTAATCTCTATACTTTGATAAAAATGCCGTACTATGAATCGAAACGTCAGAATGTAAACTGGAAACTCGGTTAGGTTTTCTAAAAACTTCCGTTTGCAATCAGCTGTTTGGAATTGTTTTAATTCTGGCAACAGTTTATATTTTATTTGATTATAATTAAGTGTGTACGCACATCAGGGAGAGATAATAATTTGGAGGTTGATGTGAAGGTCAGTTTACTAATTATAATTATTCCTTTACTCTATTAAACGTAATATTAATAGATTCTAAGGTCAAATAAGTTTTGAGATGTCTTTGAATTTGTATGATCACAGAATTAATGATTATTTTATTTGGAAAATATCAACATTTCAATTGTTTTTAGATTTGTTTGTTCACATTTATTAAATTAGTGATAGTTTGGCTAGACAATATTTCTAATGATAATTTCCAATCGAGATTATTTGACCTTAAAAAGAAAGACATTTATTGTTGTTTAAATATTAATTTAGTTCGAATTGATTTCAGATAGATATTAGGTTTGGGTTTGAAAATTATTCAACCTTTTATTATTGCTATTTTTATAATTGAACTTTCTCATGCATGAATTGCATTATTGATCTCTATAGATTTTATTCTTTTAAACCACAGTTGGTTTTATTCTCATATTAATTACTAAAGAATCCATTACCTTGGATTGAATACCGTCAATAGAATGGTTTAATCGTTAGTTCCGTTTGAAATATTATTGTATACAGATGATATTTACGAGTGCTGAAAATCATAAAACAATTTTAGAATATCTAATATACATACGCATTAAATTTTCATGTTTAACAGGAGCAATGAGTTAAAACGTGTTTGTTGAAAGAAGAATCTTAATAATAATGTATCTGAAAGTTGTTAATAACCTCACCAAGGCAAGCTTTTATAATAAACTTCGCTCTGTTTTTCTGCATGGTCATTCATTTCAGTTTGCATAATTCAATAGTTGGTTACAATAATTTCTTGTATATCTTGAACCTTGAACCTCCTGCCTTTAGGATTTAGTATGTTATTTTCTATAAACAACAAACGATTGTATTAATGAATGCTTCACTGTATTCTTATGTTTTATAGAGTTTTTAAATGATTTGTGTGACTTTGGAAGGTATGCATAATACTATTTTTAGTAGTACCTGTCTAGATTTCTTCGAACGTTTGAATTATTTTTGTCTATACCAGTTTATTTTGATTTCGCGTAGAGTGCAAACGTTTTTATAGCAGCACTGTGTTCTTTCAGAAATTATATTGACCCAAAATGCTGTTTATATATAACAATGGAAGTAGTTTCTCAGTCTGTTTATGTGTTATTTAGTGATGGTGCAATCTTAAATGCTTGTTATCACAGAAGAAGTATCCCTTATAGAACGTTTCAGTGTTAGTTTATACGCATTTCCACATATTTTTCTTTTTTTAACATTTGTTCTAATTATGCGTGTTGAACTTACTAGATGTTGTTTGTTTCTTTGCCAAAAATTTAGAGGACAATTTATACTAGTACATGTGAATTTGGAACCCATCAAAATTTCTAATATATTGAAAGATTAAAATAAACTTGGACGTATTTAAAGTGGAATTAATGATTTCGATGATATTACTCTTTATTCTGAACTGTTTCATTAATGGATTTTATTGTAATCCCCGAAGCTATTATAATCTTGCTTAATAAAACTCGTCTTATTTTGGTCTTTATTGTCAAAACAAACAAGAAAACTCTTTCTTAAAAGCACATAATAAATTACTAAAACAATTTTTTAATAATAATAATAATAAATAAGATTTACGTCTTCTACAATATTGTGAATTATTGTTAAATGCAGCAAAATAGAATTTATAGTGTAGGTACAACACTGCAAAATTTTCATTATTGTCAATTATGACGTCATTAATGATGTGCGTCGTTACCGACCTCGCTGCGAGTATGACTATCGGTCAAATTTTCAAATAAAAACCAATTTTGAAAATTTCATATAACATTTAAAAAATTTTTTATTGCAGTCTCAAGATGGTGTAACTCACCGTTCTTCCACTCGCCATCGTTCCCCGACATCTAGCTCTCACAAAACGGACATGGATGATTCTGTACATTTAATACAAGATGATTCGACGGCAGGGGCAGAAGCCGACGAATCTGATATTTGTTTTGCGACTTCGTTTTTGTCTAACGGCAGCTCGGAACATGTATTACAGTATGATGAAACGGACGGCACGACAAATACTAGGACTAATACTGCTATTGAACACTTGAATAATAAAATTAAACGTACTAGAGATTGCATTCGACTGGAACAGATGCTTAGGGATGGTGAGTATTCTTTTTCTTTAGTTACTTTTAAATCCCTCATAACTCGATTTATAAAAACTAAAAGAACTTAGTTAAAAGGTAGAGATGAAATTGCCTATAAATCATGTTCTATAACATAACATTGCAAAACTTACTAGTAAAGTAAAATATAAAAACAAAGCACTCGATCAATGAGAGTATTCATCGAATGTTATTGCATCTCAAGCATAAGGTTCACCAATAATTCCATGAGTACATATTTACGTGTTCCCCTTGGAAACCAAACGAAACTACATGACACTCAATGTAATAATTGAAATCGCTGGTAAAGAATAATAATTCTAACCACACATTTAGTGTCATAACTTAATGTTTTTTCAAAGTTAGCTTGATTAGCAAAGAACAAGAACTCATTGTATAATGTAAATAGTAAGCACTCAACAATCTAACCTACAAACATCTACTTGAAAAATTAATTTTCTATAGGTTATGTTTGTGTTCTGATACATAAAAACTGACACTGAACGCATTCAAATAATATTAAATAAGAAAATGCCAATTTTCAAGTGTGCATGTGTGCACAAATGACGATATTTTAGTCCATCATCTTTTAGTTTTCAAGGTTTTTATTCATCATCATGCCACATATCATTTAGTATGCCCCTTAGCAAGCTCTCTAATACTTTTGTACAAAAAATTTTCTAATCAACTGACCTATGGAAACAAAATAATGTATCTCTGATTAAGTCTGTCTTTTTGTCTTGTGTCAATCTGTCAAACTGCAATTTATTGGTTAATTTTTACAAATTAATTTACATTAAAAACTTAACTTTTGACACTGCGGCTACTATTATAGTTACTATGTATACTCGATTCCAAATCCATCTGAATGGTAATCTTGAAAGTTGGTAAAAAAATCAGCTGTGATAATACAGTCACTATTATTTTATAAACGCTCTTTTCAGAAATTGAAGTTGCTAGTGTCGTATGTCAAAGTTATGTATTCGATTAATGAAGGAATTTTGATTACTTAGTTCGATTTGGAATAAAAGCCTGAACTGAACACCAGCTACTAGCTGCTTTTTTTCGCTTCACTTTTTATCCCAACATTTTATGTTACGGTATGATTAAAAATAAAGAATTATAACTCTGATCACTTCCCCACTCCAAATTTTTGTGATCATGATCTATAAATCTCATTTTCTTGCTGAATCATAATGAAAAAGTGCAATATCCTAAAAACATAACCTCATACTGTATGTAACATAACCTTAAATTATGTGGTTTAAAAGTTTTAAGTTTACCTTAAATCTTTCTTGAAGAATTCTGATTCTGTGACATGCAGCCACAGTAAAAATTTCATAATTGTGCAATCTTTATTTTAATGGAATATAACCCTACTTTTTAATTATTAATTCTACAGTAACTCGCAATAATAAGAATATTGGAATGAAAGAAGAATTTAGAATTTTATTCCAAAGGAATTAATCTAATCATCTTTGCATTATTATCTATTTATAGTGAAAAATTAACGAAATTACACATTTCTGTTTTTTAATCAATAATAATTTGCATAAGTCCCCTGTTTTGCATTTATAATGTGAATGATAAATGTGTCAGTAATGTATATTAGTTCACTCACTCCCTTTTTTCATGTTATACTATAGTGACAATTGTTAAAATACAGATTTATTTGCCTTTTAGATAATGTAAATGAGTACCTGCAATTAGCAGCTAATGCAGATAAGCAACAACTACAAAGGATCAAAGCTGTATTTGAAAAGAAAAACCAGAAAAGTGCACACGTCATATCTCAATTGCAAAAAAAGCTCGACACTTATCAAAAACGCATGCGAGAATTTGAAACGCACGGTGTGCAAAGTCATCGGCCACCTAGGGAAGTATTGCGAGATATGGGACAGGGACTTAAGTAAGTTTCAATTAAATCTTGTTAATAACAATCAGATGATTTATGTATTATTTAAATATAGAAATGTTGGTGGTAATATTCGAGATGGCATAACAGGCTTCAGTGGATCTGTCATGTCGAAACCTAGAGAATTTGCTCACTTAATTAAAAACAAATTTGGTAGTGCGGATAACATTAATCAGTTATCAAGTAAGTATAGTTTAGAATAAAATGTAATTTTGTTCTTTAGTGTAGTAGGTATACTTTTTGTATTATTGACACTTTTTATATTTTAATGCCACAAAACTGGAATTACCAAAACTCATTCAAAAATGAAATATCTTAGTGGAAGGTAAAGTTAGTGGGTGTGGTTATCAGCGATTGAGATGGTTTTCTTGATTTTCTAACTACTCAAACTACTAAACAATTGAGGAAATAAAATAGATTTGAAATATCCTATATTGTGTAATTAAAAATGAAAATTGAGGTTATGGTAAATTTTATAAAATTAAATTTTTTCAAAATTCTATTATTGTATTACATTTTATCTTGATTCTTTTAATTTAAAGAGTGATGTGGCAATATTTTAGAAAGATTAGATATTGCCACTGCAGCAGATAACACTAAGCTGGTTATAAATAACTTTTCTAAGAAAAACACAATAAAGCACTATTTAATTAATTTTCTACAATTTAGTTTTCTGTATATCATTGTCATGTGATCAATGTTATATCAATTATGTTTTTCTTAATTTTTATTTTTAAGTGCACAATATGTATATTTAGATTTGTTTTATTCTTCAATACAGCAATATACAAAATGTTACGAAGATGTAAATTTATTAGTTTTATTAACATTTTGTATATTAAATCTACAGCATGTATTAATTACTCTTAGATTATATGGGGTGTTCTGAATTTTTTAAAATATAACATTGTATGCAGATAAAAGAGAGAAAATCTTGACTTACCCAAACCAATAAGAAGAAAATAAAATGATACTTTCAATTTTATTGGCGCCCCAAACCTGGGGCTACATAGATTAATTCGCCCTGATGGTGAGTTATTTCTTATCTGCATACAATACAGCAAGCACCCTTTATAAACCGCATGTTAACAGAATAAATCACATACTTAATAATTGTTAATTGTAGATAATACACACACACATATTGCTATTTGCTAATATACTATATACATTACAGGAAAAAAGTAAATCAGACAGTACACAATCGCTATCAAATTTAGTTGGTTTTTAGTTTTTCAATTAATTGTATATAAATCCTGATGTTAGATTATCTCCTGGTGGTTTTTCTTTTTTTCGCTTTTATAACATTGCACTAGTATTTGTGGCATGGCTGCACATTGCACTGTAACCTCATGGTATAATTCGTAGCATGGTACATAGGGCCAGGAGCGACGGGGTCGGACGGCGGTGCACCGAACGGCGGCGCCGGCAGCGATAACACCGAGAAATCTCATCATGGATCTGCTACGCTTCCTGCCAACTTGCACGCGGGTACGTCTCAGGCATCGATGGGCCAGACCGTTCCAAGCAAGTTTCCTAGCGATGAAGGTAGTGAATGTAGTAGTGTCACTAGTGAAAGTCTGGAAAGGTTTGTTGTTTGGACTTGTTTAGAGTTTTTTTTTTCTGATAATTTGGTATTTGTAGATATCATTCTTCTCGGCCACAAGAAGGTGGAAATCAGGGTGTAAATTATAATATAAAGACAATATTATCGCAGCTTCAGTCTAGACAAGAAGAAATTGATAGATTGAGAGAAAAAGCAGAAACTGTTAAGGCTCTGCAACAAGAAGTGCAATTCCTGAATGCTGCCCTCCAAGTAAGCAACAGTTGAAAAATTGATTTTAATGTCATGACTCATTGTATGCTATGTGTAAATAATTAAAGGATTCGAATGGTTTAAGTGTGTGCACTTCAGAGTTTAGATGGTGCTCTGCAGATCACAAAGATGGCAGCTAGCCCTCTCTTTTTAATTCTGATTTAATTTTGGTGCATATTGATGAATTGTAATAATTCTAAAGTCACAGATGTTGTGCTTAACCTAAAAATTTGTGATGCTTTAGAGAAATTTGCTTCGAAAGTAACTTATTTACTTGTATTATGTTTGAATACGGTTTAGAACAATAATATACAATGATTTTCTGGCTATATTGGAAAAAGTGATGATATCATTGACATTTTCTTTCTGAATGATATAAAATCTGTCATAGGTTACATAACAAAAAAGAAAAACCAAGAGAAAGCATTCTAAATGTTCACATTGAAGCGAAGAACAAAACAAGAAAACAAAGTAAATAATAATAATAATAATAAAAATGTATTCAATAGTGTTATCGTCTAATAGAACATTAGATTAAACAATCAAAATGTTGATTGTGGCAATCGTGCAACAGAAAAGGTAAATTCAAATAAAGTAAAAGTAAATTCAACTTCAGAATTATGATAAATTGGTGAGCTCTGTATTTATTAAAGTTCAAATCGCAAATAAATCAATGGTAACGATCACAAGGTAGGTAAACGCGTTTTCATAAATACAATTATGTACAGAAAACTTCTCATATGGTTGATATAATAAGTATTACTGTAAAAAAGCGCTTTCACATTGTATGGTAATACATTAGAATTTACATAATAGTAATTATTTATCAAACTGTCTATAAATTGACATTTGCATTTATTTTTAAGTTGATAATTACATAAAAATATAGGCGTGTTCAATGCACATACTGATCCAAATCGCTACCACTCAGTTTTGTTCAGTGTAAACAGACTTGGTATCTCCGTTTCAATTGGTAGCCAAGTGCACACACTTATTCCTTTCTATACACTATGATCATTTTTAAATTCACCAGAAAGTTATGAAACCAAAAAAAACTAAACAGTGCCCGTTCTAAGAACCATAATTTTTCTGCCCATTGACCTATTTTAATTTGTTTAGTATAATTTGAATATTTATGTTTACAGGAAGAACGATTTAGAACTGAAAGACTAGAAGAACAAATAAATGATTTAACAGAACTACATCAAAATGAAGTAGAGAATTTGAAGCAAGCCATGGCTGATATGGAAGAAAAAGTGCAATATCAAAGTGAGGAACGACTCAGGGATATACACGAGATGTTGGAACATTGTCAGACTAAGGTAGTAAATCAAAATATCTTGATTTGTATTCTCTTTTTCTATACGTAAGATTTCTACAGATCCAAAAAATGGAGCATCAGGCAGCTCAGCAACAACAGTATGTTACTTTAGAAGGTTTAGACAATTCAAATGCTAGAGCTCTTGTGGTTAAACTTATAAATGTCCTGCTCACTGTTCTACAGGTTGTGCTTCTTCTAGTTGCTACTGGTGCTGGTATTATTATGCCATTCCTTCGTACGAGGTAAGAACAAACTTAATATTATCATTTCAAAATTTGTTAGTCGAACAGTTGGTTTAATTTATTTTTTAATATTCGATAGTTGATCCTTCTCTTATATTTTTATTTCGCTTTATTTTTAAACCAGGGAAATCAGTAAAACAGTTACAGTGACTGAAATAGTGGATGTCTCTGCGGAAAGATTGGTCTTGCCGAACTCAAGGTCGACAATTTTGACCAGGACTGTTTCGAAAACGTGACCGGTAAAAATTTTTTCTTTTTTTTCTTATTATGCATTTTGTGCAGTCTGCTTATTATTATTTAATCTAACAAAAGAATTTTTTTATTTGATATTTTTTTGTCTTAATCACTCATAGTTTTTGTTATGTAAACCGACTCTTCGACTATATAGTTTCTTTGTATGATTTAAAGTGGGCTAAAATGTATTTATTTACTATCTAGAGTGTATGTAGTTGAAATAAATGACTAACATTTTTTTTTAAGAAGTGTATGTGACAAGATAATTTTAATTTGTAATTGAAAATTATTTTTTCTATATAAATTTAACTTTCTGTTATGGAAGGGCATAAGGTTGTCATGCCAATACTCTTCAAATTCTGAAGCGCAACTTTTTCTATTCTTGAAATCTGAAGTATCCCATAGAAATAAGTAACACAAATTCAATTTCAACATTAAAGATGAAAACTTATTTCAATTTGTCAACAGACTTGCTTCTATAACTAAGTGAGATGGAAAAAACAATTCTTTTCTCAAAATAAGACAGTTCACAGCCCTTATGATTAAGCCATCACTATTTAACAATCCTTTTATTGGCTTACTACGGTTTTTGATAACATTAATGTACTGCAAAAAGTTTCTCGAAAAATATTAAAAGAAGCCTACTTTAAATCAGCAATAAAAAAAAAGTTGAAATGCAATAATGTAATAACATTGGCTAATTTAATTTTGTTTTAATTTCAGGGTAAGAATTCTTACTACTGTGTCAATTGGTCTTGGTGCACTGTTTATATTAAAACAGTGGCCAGAAGTGCAAGATATTGGATCGCATGTCATGAAACGTCTCAAGGATACGTTAGATCCTGTCAAATAGCGTTTACCGTATCCCTTTAGCGAATAAACTCTCTAGCTTAAAGCATACTCCTGCATTTTGGTATTAATGTCTAATGCTTATTTTAAAATATGTGATGTTTTTGAAAGTGCAGGATGTTTTTTAAGCATATTTAAACAAACAAAAAAACAAATGCTTGACTGATTTTATCAGTAGAATATGTGATTTTTAGTTCCGTTTTGCTCTTATATATAAATATTTAAGATCAAAAAACCCAGCCCAATCTGTCATTTATATTTAGTGCCCTTTTACCAACTCCCTTTTCCTTCTCCTTTAACCTAAAAGCCGTACTGTTATAACATTTTAATTGTACATAATTGAATTGAACTGTTGAATTTTCTTGTTGATATTTCCTCAACCCCCAGGTGAATGTTGATAGACTCTTTTATTATTTTTTGTAACTTTACTGTCTTGTTTATCTTCTGTTTTGTTTCATTTGTTTTATTTTGGCAGTAAAATAATGAAACTACTACACACACATACACATACACACACACACACAACACATACGTTTCGTCCATTAGCAGTGTAGGCATTTTTACGAGATTATTGTCCATTAGATCAATATATTTAGAGTGATCTTTCGAGATTTTATTTATTTTCGTATTTTTGCGTGATAGTGAATGAATTGTATATTTCTTGTTATGTACACGTAAATAGTATTTTGTAATTAGGTAGTCATTTCTCATTGATATTTGTTTGAGGTATCTATTATAAACTTTATTATTTATATTTTTGTAGTTTAAATTGTATTATTTATATACATTTGTGAGACTCAGTGCAAGAATTCAAAAAGATTCAATAAATATTAATTCATAAAAAAAGAAATTGTTCTATTTCTTAATATTATTTTCTATTGTACAAGAAAACCAGCAATTAATTGTTTATTAAAGGTAAGGATCAAATCAGTGGGGACCCTGACTTAACTTCAGGGTAAGCCAGAACTGCCTTGGTCATGGGCCACCACTGGATCGAATTCAATGAACTGTTTCTGAGATCTATTGAAATTAAGTTGGAATTCTCGAACAAATCTGTGTGTTTAAATCAGCTTTTTATTTTTATTATTCAACTTTCACAATGTACCTTGAAATAGCAACCCTAACCTCAAATTTACACCTTATTGCATGGATGTTTCCTGATTCTGCTTTTGTCTGGGATCAGATTCGCAATAATTTCCTTTATGATCAGATCAAATTCCAAACACTTTTCAATTATTAATAAATTAATAAAGAAAATATTTGTATAGCGTACCCCTAGACGGATCTGTTTTGACCTTATTAGGTTTTATAAGTAGGGGACAATGCTTTACTAATTGTGGCAACATATAATGGCTCACCACCACCTGCACTCCACAGAAGTGTAAGGGTGAAATAGTCCAACTCGCTATATATATTTGCACTCCCATGGAGTGTGCGAATTGTAAAGTCTACTGATGAGACCCAATAAGGTTGAAGCAGATCTGTCTAGAGATATGTTATAGAATTCTCACATTCCTTTGACTTTTGGAGTAGACAAAATGTCTTCTTTATTAATTA
Organism: Ignelater luminosus; assembly: GCA_011009095.1. NCBI lineage: Eukaryota > Metazoa > Arthropoda > Insecta > Coleoptera > Elateridae > Ignelater > Ignelater luminosus. Next base: position 73,152 of record VTPC01003166.1, read on the forward strand.
TTAATGACTCCAGAAAATTGGGTCTATTTAATAAATGCATAAACTATTGCATTATTAGTTTTGCATTTTAAGTGAAGTTTGCCAATCTCTAGACAACCCCCATTTAACCCTTTGAACCATGATATTCATAACCCAGTCATTAGGCGTTTTCAGAAATTTGCTCTGAATGATCGGGATTCAACCCGATTATAACCTAAGCGTTCATTTATTCAACACGGTTTGCTTCCTAGCATTCTAAAAACTACAGAACTGTAACCGGAATGCTTACCCGGTCAGTTTAAAGTAACCCTGGTCGACGAGTAGGATTGAATGGGTTAGTAGTAAATTGTGACGTTTGTGAAGTTAGAAAATTCAAGATTCAAAAACATCAAGGAATTTTTGCGCGTAATTGTTTCAGCATGGATTGAAAACAAAAAACTGTAGCTATTGCTGCTAGTTTCCTTTTCTCTGGCGACTCTGAAGATGATGGAGAGAATATTATGGTTGTTGCCCATCAATTTAAAAAATAAGAAAACATAAAAATTGTTCAGAAAATGTGGGTATCACCTGATTAACCCGATCAACCTGCTGACGTCAGATGCTTGACCTGGGTATATTACCAGGTCGAATTTCCGAAAACGCTTATTGTTGTCTGTACCCAAGTCCTTTCTAAAAATCCTCTCAATGTGCTTCCAAAGGTCATCCATCCAACTCATGAGCAGAAAACAGAAGTTTAGCCAAAGATGGGTAGTTGTCATGATCCTCAAATCAAAAGCACATTACAGATCCAGCTTCAAACCTATTATTTTGGTAGATTAACTACAGATCCCATATTTCATTTATTCATTGATACACAGTGATCAGGAATTTTAAACGTTACTTCACAGCCATGTTACTAAATATCAGTTGTGTCTGTCAAAGTTTGGCACGGGATTTTCCTCAAAAGCTCCTCACAGCTAAAGTTTCTCTGCCTTCACATCGGTATTGCATACTTATACATCAGACTTGGTGCTAACAGCTCTATCCTTTCAAGCATCCTCTTCATATGTTTTTGACATAATATACTTCATCTTTGGCAGGTCTGGCTTTAGAATTTAATGTGCCTTGAGGCAAACTCAGACTTGCGCTCTCCCATCTCATATGGATGACATATATGAGACAAGCATGGAAACGTTTTTAGTTTTTTGTAAACGGTTCTTGTAAGGCAAAGCCCAACCTTCGGCCACTAGAGGTGGCTTGTTAGAGGGCGCAACGACCTGAATCTTTAAAAAGTCAATGAGGGGCGAAGTTCGCCTTAAGCCACGACAGGTGACCTGTTGATTGACGCAACTTAAAATAGTTTTGAATCAAATGTGATCTACACACCCGTTTCTAATCCAAAGTTAAAACAAAAGATGTTAACTTACAGAAGAATAAAAAAGATTTTTTTGTACACTGGTGCACAAATAGGCAGTCGCTAAGGGGTGCTCATTGAGGAGTCCTCATCAAGTTTCAGAAGCAGCCCCATGGCAGTCAGGTTAGCCGTGGGACTATGATGGGAGCCCCCTGAGAACTTCTAACCGGACATAGGGAGGGACACTAACCGGGGCTCTTATATCCAAGCACGTGGTTCCTTTCCTCCGGAATCCTAACCACCTGATCACCGGACTTAGTGGGATCTTCCTCGAGCTTCTCTAAACTAACCTACCTTGTGAGTGACCTTTTTCTTTAGGGACCTTCCCTCCGCACTGCAAGGGTTGCGGGAGTGGTTGTTGCGTCACTGACGCCTAACAAATAGGCCTTTACAAACCCTTTTTAGTGACCCCTATGTACTACTTTGTCTCATGCAACGATAACCTATAAGCCATTTTGACAGTTGCACCCATGTCCATATTCATAGTCAGTACTTGAACTATACTCAAGTATGTAATATTTTATAGTTGAGACTTAACTCGAAAATACGACCTCTTACGTGTGAGCTGAACCAAAGCGTGCTTACTGAAGTCAAGTATAGACTCACTCAAGTCCTGACTATAAATATGAGCATCAGAACCGCCTAGGTAGTTCTTAGCTGGTTGTTTAGGAGTTAATGATTACATACCACAGATGGTAGTGTGATAGTTAGTAACTTGGAACCCGCCTCAATAGCTCTTGGGTGGTTGTTTTTTTTTGGAAAAGTTAATGACTACCACAAATTTTGTTTTGCATATTGGCCTATTCGCAGAGGCTGGGTCGCTGGCAGTGGTATAGCCGTCACGGGTCTGAAACTGCCATTGAGAGGTCTTCCTCGGGTTCCAAGCCAGGCGTGAGAGGGTCCTCCTCGGACTCTGAAATAAACGTGGATTCATCAGCTTTTTCATAACCTCAATCGACAACTGTCTCGTTATCAGATTACCAGCTGTGCAGGTGAAATACCGTCCGTATGGCAATTCCACTTTCGTGTCCCAATGGCGTCCTTAGGCTGTACCTAAGACGTCTAACGTCTTGAGCTGGCTCTGGTCTCCAGAATCCTAGCGAACAAACTATATCAATTGTAGATCGTGTTTCTACATGCTTATCTGATCGAGGGATAATAAAGTACGTTAAAAGTGCTCTTGGATGTTATTTTGAAAACAGTGAAGGGTGACTCGATGGAATCGATGCCCCTAAATAAACATTATCGGTTGGCAAAACGATGGCGATTTTTCGTGTTTGATTATCATTGGGAATCCTGTCAACGACAGCCCTAAGAAGTATTTAGGCTTTAATTCACCTATGTATTACTTTAAAGTTATTGCTAAGTTGTTCATTCGTTAACGTCAAGGGAAATATTAGTATATTTTCCAGATATGTCTTTTTATTTTATGCTATTGTGTTTTGCTAATCATAGTCTACTGTAATATTTGAAAATTATTTTTGAATTTTTCCTATGAAGATAATTCAATAGGAGTTAATCAGTAAGCATAGATGACTGTTAGTTTTTTTCTGTTATTTTCATTGTTAGTTGAAATGCTAAGTTTTTGGCATTTCTAATCTAGCGGTTAAATGTAGTTTAAACAATTTCGAGCAACATCGAAATAGTAAACAGATGTTTTGTGAGAAAGAAATAAACAAAGACAATAGAAGTAGTGATTTCAGCTAATTTTAAACGCTCATTATGATGTGGTGACTGTTAATCATCCACCTATCTGTCTCATGGGACCAGAATTTTGGGGTTAGAAGAAGAAGATCAAGCCATATACTGGAACATGCTAGTATAGTTAACAGCAGGCAAGTTTGCACTTCTTAGCTGGGATGAAGGATGAAGTTACTCTCACTTTCTTTTTCTAAGGCATTGACTATTCAGTCTCTAGGTGTTGAGTGGAAACTTGCCTACTGCCGATTGTACTAGTGTGCCAGGTTTTACTATTTTGACGCTAAGGCAAGTAAATGATGACCCTCGCTCGATTTTTCCCTAGAGTATGGATGTACAACGGACCGCAAAGAGGGAGGGATGCGCAGTAGGGTGCCTGCGACATGGAAGGTAAACCCAAACTGCATGCGGAATGGGTGACCTGTGAGACTGTGAGCTGGTAACCCCTAGACTAAAAGACAAAAAAAAAAAATCTTGAAACACCCTGTAGGTTACTGGGATGTCCATTATTGTATATTTTTACCGAATTAAAAGTCAAAGTAAATTTAGAAAAAAAGTATTCCAAATAATAATAAAATTTTCTATACATTTTTATTTAAAATTACAATTTCAGTGCTAACTCCACAACAAAAGTTATCTATCAAACAGCTATCAACAAAGTGATTTGGCATAAACGATTTGTTCAGTTTATATTTTATTTCCTTCTATGTAGTTAGTTTTATTTAAAATCACGTAAATAAACTTGTACTTAACAAGATTTAAGTAGTTCCACTTAAAATTCAAAAAGCAAAACAAGAGAAAAAAGAAGAGTGAGTTTCTGGAGTGTTCTGTATTTAAACTACATCCAAAAAATTATCATTTAGATTTAAAAAAATGCGGGTTAATTCAAATAAATTTGCTTTAAAAAATGCGCCAATCAAGTGTTTCGTTGATTCGAAAGTGTTTTTGAACTATGGTTGACAATTTCTACTTTTGTTTTTAAATTAAAATCACATTTTGCTTTATATTGAAGTAAAAATTTTTTGGGTGTACTTTTGGAATGTTTGTGGCATAAACACTAGTAACAATATTAAGGAGCCATTTACTTTTGCTGTTTTTACCTATTTTCCTTGTATTTCTAATTAGCTAATTTCTGTATAAGTTTATTAATGATATTTAACCTCAGAAATTTGACTGAGGATGAAGTGATGACTGATGAATTAAAAAATATTTGACCTGTTGCAAAACTTATAAAGTACTAGAAGTGAATTTTAGTATTTGTTTTTAAAAGTACACTTCGATAGTAACACTGGAAAATTTTTATTTACTAATAATATGTAATATTTAATAACAGTAAGATAATTTTATTTATTTATCAGAATACTTGATATCCAACAAGGGTTGTAGGTCAAAATACTTATCATGATATGGCTTTTACTTATTTCATAACTGTTTTGTAGTTTGGTCCAACAAAGCATCTAAACGCTTTCTGAGGCATTAAAATAATGAACTGTCATTAAGATTTTAAACAATAACAATTTTTACAAAAGTAATTGATACTTAAGATAAGTGTGATAAGTAATTGTGCATTGAGTGGGATCATACATATCATTAACAGTTTTCTCAAAAGAATCACTTTTTACTAATACGTAGTTATTCAATCAACTAGTTATAATTAGATAAAGTCGACAAAATGAGTAGTAAACTTATGAAAATTGGTTTTATTGGTGGAGGGAAGATGGCACAGGCACTGGCTAAGGGATTTATATCTGCAGGTAATTTTATTTGTATTATTTAGATGATGGATATTGAAAATAAGAAAATAACATACCCTGTCTCTCACAAAACACGGAACATGAAAAAAAGTATGTGTTTTAAAATATTTGGGTTTAACAAGATTTTTTATTTTTTCAAATCATGTATTCTTAATATATCTTGAATAACTTTCACTGGTAGAAATAATGGATTTTTAGGGTTAGCAAAAGCGGAACATATGATTTCAAGTTGCCATCCTTCAGATTTGGATTCAGCAAAAGCTTTTAAGGTAATTTAACAACTTTTTTGTATTTTGCATGCGACTTACATAAATAACATTTGATAACTTTGTATAATATGGGCGCATACAAAATCTTAACCTAATCTATGATATTATGATATTAGTATTATTAGAAATTCACAAATTTAAAAACTGTCCTGTTGAATTAAATATGTGCTATGGATAGGTACCTAATTAATTATTGCAACGTTAGATGTTTCATTAGATATCATCAAGTTGATTTTGGTCTTTATCTTTAGAAGCCCCAGCTTGGTTACCGATAAATCTGCTTCAATCTACATCAACAATTCAAAAACTGCCACGTCTTCCAAGCCAATTCGATGCCAAACAATTTTCTTTAACTGTCCTTTTTATTTTTTCTATTGTTTTTACGGTTTATCTTTACCGCTTCAAATATAGAAGATGTTGCGGTTCATCATCAAGTTATCCAGCGGAGCAAAGAAGGTTAAAGTTGGAGATTTTTCTACTTTTTTTTAAATGAAGAATTGCTATAAGTCAATTGAACTTGGACGATAGGCAGAGCCTAAGGACCATTTTATAACCTGCACGCGCGGAGCCAGCACGGCAATCCTGGTGGCAAAAATCGCGAAAAACAATTGCACTGCGATTAGGAGCTTCTATGGAGTAGATAACTATGCTGCTTGTACAAAAAGTACGTCTATAATCTAACAAAATTATAAAGTTGCAAATCGAATTTACTAACTAACTAACTGATACGTGTAGGCTATCATAATGTTATTAAATATCTGGAAATTCTGAAAAGAATGCTGAAAATTCAGAGAAAAACGCTGGAACTTTACTCTGAACACTCGTAGACACTAAATAACCGACAGATTATTAGTTCTAAGTTACGAATTACGTCATGCCATTGACTTGGTGCCTATAGCAGAATTTCTTAACACGGTTTTGTATGGTAAACGGGGTGGTACGTAGTGCGTTTAAGGTCAGTTTTAATTGTCTTGTTTTCTACTATATAGCAGCGTTAATAGCAAGCTGCCTCATTTACACGTCCTTGGCACGACTGGATTTAAATTTGCTCCCGTAGACATCCGTCAGGGAACCCGGGTGGAAATTTTCTTAAGATATCAAACGTATGGTTCAGCCGCTAGAGAGCCTGACCGATAAAAGTTAGAACGGCTAAGTGAGGTTTTCGCTGTTAGATGTTGATCTGCAAACGCTATTGGCCGGTAAAAATGAATGTCTGGGTATAAACGAACGAACCCGAATTTGGCCAACAATCGCTTAGGTTGGTCACAAACTTCACGACCCCCACCGAGGTTTGATGGATCGACAAGATATTCAAGATCTGCGTTCCAGGGGTGTTTCTCTACTCTCCACTTCTCGAAAGAACCCAACTTGATTCGATTAACTTCACCGTTTTACCACGAACAAGCAGCAACGTTCACTGCAGAAATTATTAATTTCGGAACCAAAGGTCTGATCGAGCGGGAACTTTTTTTAATAAGGAGGGGAACACGCCTACTAGCATATGCAAGTTTCTGGAGTCGATTTAAAGGAAGAAAACAAATTCGTTTTCCTTCGGATCTTTGCAGTGTCGTTAGCCGAGGTGCTAGAGAAACAGCGTTGGTACCATCGAAACACAAAACATATAATCTTCCTACGACGTCATCTTCAAGATCAAAATGTAAAAAATTAGAAACGGCAAAACTATGCTTCTGGAAACAGCATCCTTGTAGCTACGAGAACCAATTTTTATCTGAAGATGCTCCTAGGTGTCCCACGTAAAAGAATTTTTTGCAATTTCAAAACGAGTCTTTGAAAATGACATTACCCCCTGATTCTCTTCCAACCCCCCGCTACTGTGAATCGAGTTTTAACAAAAGGCGGATATGAACAGAAGAATTAAAAATTAAATTATTAACTTTTGTTAACGAGTTTCTGTAAAACAAAAGTGTGTAGAATACAAAGCTGACTTAATAATTTCAAATAAACTTTGATCCAAAGTTTCATGTTTGTAAAAGTGCAGTTTTTGCGTTTATTTCAAGTGAACATTGATCTGCTTGTAAATTCTATATTGTCAAACGGTTTTGATCAAGTTCTTAATCCCTGATTGTTAATGTCTTAAACTAACAAATAATGTATTCCAAACAGCAATTTTGAATTCAATTATTTAGTATTCGACAGATGAAAAATACGAAACAAATGAAACTAAAACTTAAAATTCAATTAAATGTACTACAAAAAATGGCTAAAAGTTGGGTTAGTTTAGGATTTTGTTTTTTCGAGAACATTCTATTTAAGTAATTTTAAAGATTTAGCTGCTGAAAGTTGCTGGTTTTCGAGATATTTAGACCCATACATAATAGGTATCACGTGGTGTACGCACGCATGCAATATGGGAACCCTCAAGTTATAAATACGGGTCAAGAGTGCAAGATTGTCACTGCATAATTAACCATGTGGACAGCAACTTCATTTTCGTTATCAAACATTTTTTGTCTTTTTATTATAGTTGATACATTGCTGTTTCTTTTTCTAGCTACCTTTATTCCTTATTTCATATATTTTTGTTTATTTTCCTTTTGGTTGATTTTTGTTAAACTTTTATTTAGGAAGTTGTTTTGTTATAATTCTATTTTATTTTTGCTTGTGTTTTATTTTATTGTTATAACGATCATTGTAACAATTGTTTCTATATGTCTTGGTACAACCCACTCTAAAACAATGATATCTATAACAAGTAATGATTTGTTTCTTTTCACAGATGCCTCAAAAAGGTTTAAGGTATGACGATGCATTATTTTATTTTATTATTCAGCATTATAATTTATAATTATCAGAGATCAATGAATTTCAATTGAAACAACGTTTGCGATGGTATTGTAAAAATGTACGAGGTCGATGAAAAAAGTGCCATCGAAATATTACTGCGTTCAATCAAACATTTGATTCCTGGCTCAAAGGCTATTTTAACATTGATCAAAGTTCTTTGATCGATAATTCGGGAGAAGTCCTCTTGCAAGCAGCGAAATAGAAATTAGCGAGCGAAGGTTTTATAGATGATGTCAGACAAATCAATGATTTTTATGCAAATAAATTCGAAACGCCTTTGTTTTCAAGAGAAAAGCAGTGAACGTTCAGAAATTCGGAGAATTTGCTCTAGAAACAGCAAGACAATGTATTTATATTATACAGTATGGATGGTACTGTATACCAGGTTCTGTTCACAAATTACTAATACATGGAGAAGCTTTCATTTCCCGTTTTTTTGGTCCCTATTGGACGACTTTTAAAATAGAACTTACTAAAATGCCCCCAGTTTAAAAACTACCAATTTTTGACTTCGAAAAAGTGTTCATTATTACTAGAGTCATATAAAACTAAATACAAAAACATCGATTATACAGATTTGTAATATTGCTGATTTCTATACTTCCATCCACAGTGCCCTGTTTCGAATCCGTTTTTTGGTGCGTTGCGATTCTGATTTTATCTTTCCCGAGTTCTTGTCCCCTTCCTCTAAAAACTTGGTCGAGATGGAAGGCCTTTTGGAAATGTGCAATTTTCAATCTTCTTAGTAATTTGTCGTTTTTGGTTTTTCTTGAGATTTTAAAAACCACTTTTTCAACGAAAAATTGCATTTTACAGTTTTCTCGGCTAATACTGATAGATAGAAGCTTTAAATCGTCTGTAAAGGCCCATTTTTGGAGATTTCAGGCTGATTTCTTGGTATAGTCGTTCAAAACCTAGGCGCTAACAACGACATGGGTCGTGCTAATCTTTAATTTAATATCATGTCAAAAACGTAACCTACGAATTAGTCAAGCATAAATAAATGTACGGTGATGCGTTGGAATTTCAAGGAATGCATTGGAATCTCATGGGATGCATGAGATGGAATTTAGCACTACCTCAAACATGTTTTTGGAATGTTCAGAGGTTTTACTATTTTTCCAAAATAAAGTTTTGATACGGTAAGCAATCTTTTGCAAGCGTAATTCGGGCATCAAAGGAATTTTGTTATTTTTAAAAATACACCCAGTATCATATTATAGCACGTCGAGTGGAAGGTCTACACAATTTATTTCCGCCAAAAGTCCAGCATGAAATTACAAAAATTGTTTTGTAAACATCCAAAATGAGCAACAGATGGCGTCCTAACTGACGCCTGCAAGTGTGGCTTGCTAATCAGGACATAAGCATAACGATTCAGAAACTGCAATCTGCTGAAGCTGAGATTTTGCATGCAAACTAAAATTAATTTCTTATCTCTGGTAGTTTAAAAAGACAATTTTCAGACAATCAGATAAACAGTACTTTCAATAAAATTACAATGAAATGTCTACTCGCAATAGTTACAATACTAAGAAAAGAAAATATTTTTTTAAAATTATCTTATCTTTTAAGGACTTAGGAGCTGAATCGCATTTTGAAAATGTACCTGTAGTGGAAAAATCGGATGTACTCATAGTAGCTGTGAAACCTTCCGTTGTTCCCATAGCATTAGGCGATATCAAAAAAGCATCAGGCATAGATACCGATAAATTATTTTTATCTATAGCAATGGGTATTACTATAAAACAACTTGAACAGGTAAGATTAAATCTTGCATACTTATCAATTAAAGTTGTTTTTTATTTATATGTAAATAAAAAAAGTAAATATTCACAGCATCTTCCTTCAAATGCAAGAGTGATAAGGGTGATGCCAAATACGCCAGCTTTAGTAAAAAGTGGAGCATCAGTATTTGTACGAGGATCAAAAACAACCGATCAAGATGTCACTATTACAAAATCATTGTTGAAGGCGGTTGGTACGTGTGAGGAAGTCACTGAGAATCATTTAGATGCCATAACTGCTCTTAGTGGATCAGGACCGGCCTATGTAAGTAATAACTGCGTTCTGTGTTTTCTTCCTCAGGAACCGACAGCAAGATTAATAAAAATTCAAGTTGCAGTTGATGTTTTCTTGATTTGCTGATTTTAGATCTTCCTCAAACTATTCAAATATCCAAAAAGATATCTTCACACAAAGATAAGATTTTGCGAGCCAAAATAATGTCAGATAAATTATTTTGTTTTATTAGGTTTACGTTTTAATTGAATCTCTTGCTGATGGTGGTGTAAAAATGGGGCTACCAAGAGATTTGGCCTATCGTTTAGCTGCTCAAACAGTCTTAGGTGCAGGACAAATGGTTAGAGATACTAATATCCATCCAGGAGTTTTGAAAGATAATGTGACTTCACCTGCCGGTTCGACTGCAACAGGACTTCACTATTTAGAACAAAAAGGTTTGACAAAATTATTATTAACAAATAAATTTATCAATCAAACTACAATAATTGCAGTGTGAACCCATCCTCGTCGCGATTATTTGTTTCCATTGAAAACATGCAAAATATTTTTTGTTTTTAGGTTTTCGAGCAGCAGTTATTGGAGCAATTGAAGCAGCTACACAAAGATGCATCCAAGTATCGGGATCTCAAGCTAAATAGCACTCAATATCATTCTGAAAAATCTACATGACATCCATTAGTTCCTACCTAGTGAATATGAAAATATTTTAGAGTTACATTTAAATAAGAAAATCCACTACAAGCCTTTTTGGTACTAAAAGGTACAAAGGTTTTTATATTTTAATGTTGTAAGTAATTTTATTTAAATATTTTTAGACACGTTGATAATAAAAGAGAACTTTTTTAAATTTTGAGGTTATAATTATTCATTTAATGTGGTTCAAAATTATACTTATACACTTTAATATTCATGAAGCAATTACCATATTCAAACACTGTATCAATTGATTCTCTTATTAATTCTATAGTTCAAGTACATTCTTGTTTATCTTATGATTGAACTACTATTTAGACCTTAGATTGAAAAATAAGATAAGTGTTGAACTATTGAGATTTTTTAACGGGTTTAATCAGACAAACAGTATGATTGGTAGAAGGGAGGTTAAGTCAACATATAAACAGGTTGCTACACAAAGTTCTTACATTTATTTTTGTTGGAGAAAAAGAATTTTAATTCATAAACGTCTACGTTTTTATAACTCAGTTATTTATAAAGATCTTAATTAGTTATTCTATTCTTCTTTCATTTATTAATGTTTTTTTTACAATTTTAATATGGCACATCATCTGTTTTATCTCAAATGTCACATTTTTCAAAGGCTAGTCTCGAGAAGAATATAAAAGGACTCCAGAAATCTGAATACCCACAACTTATAGTGATTTGAAGTGTTGCATTCATCAAGTGGCACAAGATTAATTGTAATAAGATAGTCAATAATTTCTGCTATGATTCTATGAATTATTTTATAGAAAATTATTTACTTTCCAGGGGTGTTCTTAATGTCTTAACTGCTCTCTTCCCCAACTCATTAGATTGAGGAAAATCTGAGTAACCAGTACCTATAGCCCCCAAATTCATATTCCTTAGCATGATGAAGCAACCTGAGCTATATTACTATTAAATGTTTCAGTACGTCATACAAATTCTCTAATCTCCAAGAGAGGATGAAAATGGAAAACTTCTGAGGCAAGAGAGGAGTATACGGAACAATTGCCACATCTAGAGTAACAAAGAGGAGTCCTGTCGCTGATAGATTGATGACATCAATCCTAAATAAAGACTGTACACAATAAAATCTGGCCACTTTCAAATCACCATATAAAGAATAAAAAATAAGTCAAACCCAAACTCAATTTTTATTGTGACTATATGAACTATAACTTAAGTGAATATATGTTGTTTTAATTTTTTAAAGTTAAACGACGAAATTCTTGAACCTTCTTCTTAACACTCATCATTAATTTCATTCATTTAATCTTCAGTTACTGAATTTGCTGCTAACCGCCACTTTCTTTTGAAATGACCTATATCTTTCGCTTCGTTCTTATTGCATTTTAACTGACGTTTTACCAGAGCCCAATATTTCTCAACTGGGCAAAGCTCGGGACAATTAAGTGGATTTATCGATTTCGGTACAACTACCACATTATGATTTTCATACCATTCCATGGCAGATTTTCCATAATGGCAAAAAGCTAGAGCTGGCCAGAATGCTACAGACACTGTATGGCTTCTTAAAAATGGCAAAAGGCGTTTTGTGAGACACTGCTTCACATAAATTTGTTGGTTTATTGTCCCAGTTGCAATGAAACTTCGACTTCTTCGGCCGCAAGAACAGATGGCTTGCCAGACTAAAAACTTTTTTGGAAATTTTGACGATTTTTTCTTCTTAAAGCTATCTGGAACACTTGTTTTGTCTAATACTGTATAAAATTCCTGGCCAGGTAACTGATGAAAGTCGGCAACAACATTTGTTTCGTCGTCCATTACAACGCAGGTGTGTTTCGTTAAAACTTGTTCATAAAGTTTGCGAGCTCTAGTCTTGGCGGTTTCATTTTGTTTATCTTTACAATTTGGTGCCTTTTGCACCTTGAAAACCTTTAATCCAGTTCTAGTTTTAACTTTTTGGACTTAGGCTGCTGACATGTTAATTTTTTTAGCAACACTACGTACTGACAAGTTTGGATTCCTTCTGAATATCTCTACAACCTTTTTATCTTTATTTACTTACTGGTCTCCGCGTTTTTCTGCTGCCAGGTTTTCTTACAGTTGTCAGTTGCAATCTTCCGGTGCGATAATTGCAAATTTAAAAGGTGTTTGGAAACAATTTTATTTCTCAAAATTCTTCTTTTGACGGCATTTTAATTATTTGCCAAACTGACATCTAGCAATAACCAAATTGTAAACAATTGTTTTCAAGGCAACTAGTATCCAAATCTCAGCCATCTATCTTGTCTATGTCAAAAAGTGTAGGTGACCGAAGGTGGCCAGATTTTATCGTGTACAGTCTTTACTTCTAAGTGGCGTACATCGTCTTGCCGTTTTCTCCATGTGATGTCTTATGTAACACTCAAAACGCAAACCAAAACGCTAGAAACCAGGACAAAGATTTAAGTTTTCTTAGAATGAGTTCATTTTATGCCCGAAGTGGATCCTAATCTGAACTGAAAATTGCGCTAGTTTTTACTAATAGGAAAAACTCTTGTCATAGTTGTCACGGAAAAATACGCGATCTACAAATAGCCCAGGCGGTTGAATATACTAAGTATTGAAAGCCCCAGAAATGTGAAAAACGACGAATAAAAGCAAAATGTTTCTTTTAAATATAAAACGAGTATTGGAAGGAATCTGGGGACTTAATTCATGCATTGACTGTACACAGCTTTGTGATATGGTCCATGGGTACCTACGGCAAGATTCTAACAAATCAACTAAAATATAAGGTCACAACAAAACATTGTTAGCCGGAAGAACTAGTTTTATATCATTCCAGAGCTGTCATGATGTTACATACTATTGATGCTTGCTTACGAGAGAATCTTAGGAGACAATCAAACTGTCTTAAAAGCACTTTCATGTTATTAAATTAAATCCGAATTAGTCTGGGACTGCCTACAAGACCTCATAACTTTTGCTGATACATGTTAAGCAAGCAATAGTGACTAATGTCACTAATACTAATATAAAGAATAGCTTCTTGAGATAATCTTTGAATGTGATACTCTAGTCCAATGGAGATTCCATCTTCTGAGGAGATAACCTTCCAAGAGAATTTAGTGACCAAGCTACTAAACCTGCTCGTGTAGAAATAAACAGCAGTGAAGCCATTTTTATTATAAGTTACTTCTGTAACACTGTGTAATAAAGCAACGCTCAATCTAATGGTCGTCATTCGTAAAGAGTAAAGTCAAAACTTTAAGTTAAGCTACATTGCAGTACGTCTTGAGGTTCAGGTTCAAGTTCATCTAAGCGTCTTTTTTGGGGCTTCGCGAACCCACTGCATTCTTCGGGTTAATTAGACTTTCTAGGTTTGTTAGACCTTTTAGGCCAACTTTCTGGCCATTTTTATCTTAGTCATCATTCCAAGGCCCCTTTTTGGCTATAGAAGAAGGACGTCTATGGTTAGTACACTTAACATTGCTTGGTAATTACAAAGCGCGTGGGACGTTTCTCAAAATTATTGCCAGGCCGGCCCCAAGCTAGAAAAAAAAATGTGTGATAAGGGTCTTCTAGTTCTCGACGAGGTCCAAAATGAAAACATTGGTAATACGGTTTTAGATGTCATCAGAGATTACTTTAAAAAACTTTATTTTAAACATCAGATAACGTAAAAGGTTTTGCATGATGTTCTGTTTTTATTTTAGGTGTTTGTATAGATTGCAGGGTATTTGCAAATCCGAGATTTTTTGCAATTTTAAAATGCCGTGCAAAATAATTGTGCGGAGGCTTAGCGCAAATAAGATCCAAGGACTCACTTTTATCATTCAGTGCAGCTAAACTCTTTGCAAGTTTCTATCGGAATTTGGAAAAGTCATGGCAGAAAGTCCACGTTGTACGTTTCATCTGATATTTCTTTTCTAAATGCATTGTGTCCGTAAGTATGTGAATTCTTTTTGTTTTGTTTACGATTACTTCTTTTTTACTTTTTTTTGTTTACTTTGTCGCTGGAGTTAAATTTGATAATCCTTGTTTAATAAAACACAAATGTTTTCAACAAGTTTTATTTATCCGATAATAAATGTCGACGTCTCGAGGTAGTTTCCAACCACTCCAGTAACGAGCAAAATGAGTCTTGTACAAGTCAGAGCCAGACTGGCAATTTTAGAAAATATCCCAGTCTTTTGAGAAGATCGTGCTGATGATGGTTTTTGCTGCTATCAAGACTATCCAAATCTCATTTCCTCTCATCACTGAAAATGATATCTTTACACGTTTAGTTTTATGTCAGAAATGGTGGCGTATTACTGTGCTTTAACACATGGTGTGAATATGAATTGAACAGGTTCCTGTTCAAATGTAATAAATTTCAAACAAATAGCGTTTTGGACTTTTCAATAGCATTCCAAGCAATCTTCAGATTCATTGAGTTAAGGAAGACTTTGTGCATCAACCAGTTTCTGTGTTAAAGAAAACAACTTTTAATTGATTACGAGTTGTTATCGATTTTGACCTTCCCAAATTTTTGTAGAGGTTTTTATTGCCTGATGGAATCGAGATAACGACTTTTAGGTCTAAATAAGCCCAAAGAATACTAACCGTAAAAAAAAAGGTTCAAGTTGTGACTATATTAACGTATCGGTGTTTGCTGTGTCCTTTGAAAATTATTGATTGGTCTTTCTTTAGCCAGTTGTGTAATAAATTTTTTTGGGAACGAGAGATTCGAGAGACAAAGCGTTTAGTTGGTTAACTGAATGTATTCTGGATCGACTTGCACAACGGAGGCAGCACGCAAGTCCTAGGAAGCTTCGTTAGTCACTCACGCAACGACAGGAAGAAATGAACAAAAAACGAGTCTTTTCAGGATTGCCCTATCGATGCAGTAGCAAACAAGTTCGAGAGACACATTGTTGTTACAAATCGTGTCGTTGGATGCTGTATGATGGTTGCGTTGCGTTGACACTGAATTCTCTTTAAGATGTTCTTCCGCCAAAAAACATTGCTGGAGGATGTTTGATTTTATTCTTGCGCCACGGGATTTGGAGGAATTCTTAGAGGCTGGAATTGAATTTCTTTACATCTCATCTACAGAGGGCACTTTGTCAGATCGCAGACTTTTGCAGAGGAGTGGTCATGATCCAGGCGTAGCATTTTCCTGCAGATGTCTTCTGTTTATAGCGAAGTGTGATCATGGCATGAGGTTTCAAGGGGAATCTGTAGTCAAATCACCAAGAGGATGAAAGTTTTATAGGTATGGATGTGGCAGCTTAGTCTACTCAACGGATTACAAAAAGAATGGTGGCACGATGCTGATATCTTATTAGCTTGTCCCAGAGATTTAGGTTAATCAAATTTGGCATTCTACATTTGATTGAAAACCAGCTCTTCAGTTAGGCTAAAATCCTAGAGGGAACGGATGGCGGTGCGATGATCATCGACTCGACCCAGAAGGCTGTGCTATTAAAGATAAATAGTATTGGAGGCACCATAGAACCTTGAGGGACATCTGCGCGAAAGGATTCAGACATTCAAGGGCATATAAAGAACCCCCAATTATTAGATTTTGGATCATAAACACGTTTTATATCTGTAGAAAGGTGGCGGTTAGAAAATATGGGATCCAAAATGAAACTGTCCGTTTGGGAACTAAATTGAATTTTTTTTCCAAATAATTTGAGGAAATTGAGAAGGGTTATATACTAGCTATAGGAAGTGGAATCCGTGCGAGTTTGAGAATTATCACTACCGCGTCTAAGGTAGTTATTGAAATCGTTAGTCAGGATTTGCGTGACTTTTGGAAGGAACTAAAGGAGGAAATAGCAGAGCTACCATGTTGTCTTGTTTTTTTGTAGTACTTGAAGAATCTTTGTTTTTGGGGAGAAGGAATTGTACTAATTACGATATACTTTTGTTAGTCGCCTGGAAATCGCTAAATCGCGAGTCCCTTGAAGCAGATGGTCTGTATTGATAGTTTTCTCGGAGACGCAAGCATTTATCGACAGCCACCTGGATTGTTTGGGCGAGATCATCGATAGGGATGTTGATTTTAGGGATATCCGAGATTTCAATTTGAATTTGGTTCCGAAACCTCGGCCAATAGGTGTGGTTTCAGTTCTTTTGAAATATTCTTAGTCTGTAGTCAAGAAAACGGAGACTAAGAAGGTTGGAGAATGTAATAAAAGAGGGAAATTCTGTTTATTTTTTATTGTTAAAATAAAATAATTAACAGAATGTACAACTGCTATAGAATTGTCTCTGACTAAGTAACTGATGATGGGAGGCTTGCAGTCAGTACTAATTACAGTTTCTAGACTATCTAGAAATACGTACAATGGGTAATAATTTTAAAACTTAATATTTGGTAATTAATGATCACATAAAGAGAATTCAAAAAAAGAAATAAGCTAGGTTATGTTATTGCCTGTTTTCTTCGCTTCACCTAATCTTTTGTGTGTTTAATTATTAAGTAATTACGTGTTATTTATAAAATATAAAAAAAGGTAGATAAGAAAGATTAACGTGTAAACTTCAATTATGAAATTCCATTCATGAAGGATTAGAATATTTACGTCGACTTTTTAATTGGAACAGGCCGAAATAATTATAACGGGAGAGAAGTTCCTATTTCCTCATTAATTTTCCAAATCAAAATACTATTAAATTGATTATTTGCTTAATTCTGATGTAAATTTGCTCTAATGCTGTAAAAGAAACTTAAACAGACACATTTTGTTTGTAATTAAATTATAAAAAAATACAAAATACTTAATAGACATACTGTACGATTGCAGTGTTGTAATAAATAATAGATTAATTTGTTTTTGTGAAAGTTTATAAATTTATTAATAAGAATTTTGTCAAGCAGAAAGAAATAAAATAAAACATAAAATGAAAAAGCAAAAATTTATTTGTCAATCATATTTCAAAATCGATGTAACCCGCTGCTTGTGGGTACGACATCGCGAAATATATGAGTCGGATATTTTATTCTGGTAAGAGAGGGAACAGCTGATTTTGACGTTAAACATCTGTTGGTCAGGGGCCAACAAACGTTACGAAAATAACAATTTTTACACTTAAACCTTGCCCAAATATCCTTAATTTCACTTTTAATTGCGATTAGATGCCGAAATAAAGCAGAATTAATGAATTTTTTAAAGAAATTAAGCAATATCCCTAGTAATATAGACAGCGAGGTGGTGTGCGATTGCGCAATCCTCTATCCCCAGTCAGCTGAGTTCATTGTCAAAGTGTATCGAACGGGCCCCCACAAGCCACAAGCGGTCTGTTAGTTCTCCTCCGTAACGTCGTGCACCGGCTTAGTTTCTCCGAATTTCCACCGCATATACAGGAAACAACAGTGCAATAGAACCAGTGCTTCGTTTATATGCATTCAGCTCATCTTTCTCGTGGTAAGTCCACGTCTTGTTATTGATATTAAGGATGTGCATAAAAAAATTAATAATAAATTTAAGGTTAAGCGGTCTTTGTTATAAACTCTGCGCATGCTGGCCTAAAGGAATATTCCATCGACTACTCAGTTTCTCAGCAAAAAGCCGGCCGGTTTGTTTCTTAATTATTATCATCTGTTCTTTGTCATTGTTCACTTGTTTATCGGATTCATGTTTATCCCTTGTTTGTGAGCAAAGCTACACAGGTGCAGCTTTTCCGGTTTACCTAGTTTTTCTTGTGTATAAAAATTAAGGTTTTTTAACACGTCTCATTTATTATTATTATTATTGTTTGTTTTTATATTGAAAATTCTTGAAGTAGAAGAGAGAAAAAACGGTGTTTAAGAACTGATAGGTAAGTGGAGAAAAATTTAAAATTCATGACTCACTCTGTTTTAAGTATTGAAATTATATTAGTAACACGTATAGGATATTACTCAATTGCCAACATGTTAATATTGTGTATAAAATAGTTATTATTACTTATTAGTGGTTCGAATTTTATTAATTTTTTCCAACATTAAAATTAAGGCCATCTTGATTGGTTTGGTATATTGTAGCCATTCTTGATATTTTAGTTTTAGTTTATTAATAGTGCGCACTTGAAGAAGGTTTTATTATTCATACCAAAAGTATGAGCTTCCAAAAATTATCTTCCTTGAATTATGTATGAAGTAAACATTCAGGGTAAGTAAAAATAAAATTCTTTTCAGATTTCTTCACTTTTTCAATATCCTTACATCTATTGCAAAAACTAACGTGATATTTTTTTAATTACGTTTGTGTTTATTTTATTTTATATTATAGCTCAGATTTATTGGTTCTTATCACGGAAAGCTAAATTATACATTCGGTATAAATATAAAATTATTATGTATATCAAAAATCGGAAAAACCTTTTTGATTAGATTCGGGAATTCAAATGCACTTCTTGGAAAATAAAATT
Source organism: Ignelater luminosus (assembly GCA_011009095.1). Classification (NCBI taxonomy): domain Eukaryota; kingdom Metazoa; phylum Arthropoda; class Insecta; order Coleoptera; family Elateridae; genus Ignelater; species Ignelater luminosus. Next base: position 92,129 of record VTPC01003166.1, read on the forward strand.
GCATGTTGAAAACAATGGAAACCTGGTTTTAAAATTATAAAATGAGCAAGAATTTCTAAAAATGTAACACGATCATGCATTTTTTTTCTTCTTTAAAAATCTCGCTTTACAACATAACTCTCAATACCAAGAAGGTTAAATTTTCAGAAGGTTAGATTAATGTGCAATAAATTATAAAAAAAAAATCCATGAAAAGAAATTTGATTTATCTTCGATAAGGAGGAAGGTATGCGATAGACTATTTGATTTTGTTTCCTTCTTTTGCTTAAATTTTGCTGCACCATTGAATTTTCGGTAGGAGAAAGAATAATTCGGGTTAACCAAAAGTTATTTTGTAGTAGCATAATACATTTTGTTTCTGCTCCAGTAGCTGTTTTGTAATTTTATTCAAGTGTTCCAACTTTTTGTTTTTAATTTTAACCTTAAAAACAGAATTATGGCAGTTCTTGTTGTATCTCGGGAGGAACTGAGTTCTAGCTACGGAAATATGACAAAAAAGAAAATTCGTGCCTTTAGGCTTGTTTCATTGTACATTTGCAATCTAAACATCTGAGGTTCAAGTTTCTCTTGGGCTAAAAATCAAAGAAATGTAACAGATAAAAGAAAAAAATCTTGCATTACCTTGAAATACCCGAATTTCCAAGTTTGTGTAATTGGGTTGCACCTTATGATCAAAACATTTTCTCCATTATCGATTTTTGATCGTAAATAGGAGTTCTCAATTTTTAATTGCGACAAAGTGTCAAGCATTAATAACAAAAATCGTTTTTGCATACGATACAAACAGACAGAGACGAATAACATTCTTGGAAATGTTGAGAAATAATAAGTCGATCAATGATTTCTGTAGGGTCATATTCAGGAAAGAAAGCTTCGAACGAACGAACTAGTTCGACTGTAGATTCTACCCCAAAAGCTCATTAAAATTGTTTTGAAGAACAATTTTTACGATACACCAATCAGTGTCGTTTAGCGCTAGAGTTTAGAAGAGTCAAGGTTTAAATTTCTGGACCAAATGTTCTAGATTATCCGATTTGATTGTAGTGGAATCTCTGTAACGGACAGCGTCCGTGCCAAAAAAATGTGCGTAATTAGAGGTGTTCGCTATGAAGAAATGTCCGTTGAAAGATGTTTCACATAGAAATCAAAAGCTATTTTTATCTATTTCCTTGGTCAAAGTATGCCAATAATTGTGAAATTCCAGTACTAATGTAAAGGTAATTTTCAACCGACAATCTCTTGTATGAGAGCGAGCTGGAGAACAAGAAGAAGAAGAAGGAACCTGATAGGTAAAGTTCGTAGTGGTTCTGTGGAGGGCAAAACCCGACAATTAACCGTCGAAGATTGTGGAAGTGAAGTACGATTTTTTAAATTTAGATTTACTTTGTGGAACTCTATGTTAATAAAATTATAATGTATAACGTAATAATAATAACACAATAAATTTTTAGCCAGATTTCTTTTCGTGTAAGAGCGATTGTAGTATTGTCTTTGGCACTATTTGGTGACGGCCTTTGAGCGGTTATATTGACACAAACAACTTTTTTTGTAAAATATGTCTAGTTGTGATACTTATTTTTTTTTATTTCTGTTTCGTTTCCTTTTTGTAAGGTTCGTAGTCAGACATCTTTTCGTACGAGAACGGATTTGGACACAAAAGGAAGCCTGATGGAGGCAAAAGTTTGGTGACCATAGATGGCTTAGAAGAAAACAAAACTCGATAGTAGACAGACAGTGTCGTGGATGGCAAAAATATCAAAATATCTAATTCGTCCCAACTTTACTAAAAGAAGCCATGTAGTCTATCAATTTGTAAATATGCAGCCCCAACTCAAGTTGAAGTTGCTTGCATAATAAAACTGGTATTATAAACGTCTGCATCCATTTGGACAGTATCAATGAGTTTAACTTTCTCTGCCTCGTTTAGCAAAATCTTCAGCTAGACTCTCGTATGAAAGCGAATTGAGGGGCAAAAGGAAGTCAAAGCTACTGGCCCTGTGGAAAGCAAAACCCGATAGCATGGCACTCTGGTGGACAAAGCCTGAGGTTGGAATTTCAAAATATCTAGTTTTCTCCAATTTGATTAGAAGAAACCAAGCACCATAAAGGTATCCACGTTGATATTTGTATAATAGTGGTAATGCGAGTTTTAAGATGAGCAAGATTGCAGAATATAGTTATTTTGGCCAAAATATTGTGGGGTATCAGTAGTAATCTAAAAGTAATAAAACTTCTAGATTAATAACCGAAGGTGGCATACGGAAAGCGAGACCAGATAGCAGGACACCAAAGTGGTATGTGAAGGGTGAAGCTTCATACTTGGTCACCGCAGATAGCATGTGGTGGGAAAAACCTGATATTATATCACTATAAGCGTCACTATAATGTGTCAGACAAAGAACGATAGTGGCACGTAGAGGGCGATTCGATATGGTGGGCCACTGTGGACGGCGAAGCCTGACAGTGACTACCTCGGGTGGATTGAAGGAGGATGAAGACTGATCTCCAACCAGTTTATAGTAAACTGTACAAAGGAAAAAAGATGGCGAACTTGATTTTGCAGACAGTGGCAGCGAAAAGCAACAAAACAAAATGGCTGTTATGGTCAAGTATTTAAAATGGAAACATCAGTGAAAAGCTATATTTTTGAAAGATTTATTGTTTAAATTTTTTTATTTGCTCACTTAAATTTTCTAGACAATGCAAGCGTCTTTTGTTTCTTCAAAACATTTAAAGAATGATTACTGGATGTGAATATATTTTCGTATCTTAAAGACGCTATGTGTCCATACTTTTTGAGTCAGCCTGTATGTTAATATCAGCTGAGTTTGTTGATAGAAATTCTAATAAATAAAAACTCTTCACTGGAATCTTTTAAAACCAGTCGGAATCCGTGATGGAATTGAATGAAATACGGAATTATCAAGCAGCATTATTATTTGAAGGATTTCAGGAAGTTTATGAAAAAGAAGAAAAAAGCGTGGGTGTCTATAAATTAAACATTTTGAACCTTTTGGAAAACAAAATTATTTTTCCTCTTATTTTCTCTTTGCTTACTTTTTGTTCTTGTAAAGTTCAAAGTTCAATGGACGCGATTATTTTACTGTTTTTTAAAAAAAGTTCAACGATCTCGTTAAGGGTGTAATAAGATGTTTGTCAACTTTTAATATTTCCCTTTTATTGCTGGTAGTTTGTTTCTTTTTTTATTGTTTTATTGAAATAAGAAAAAGAAAGAATACAAAATTAATTATTAAGAAAAAATATAAATTTTATTGACTCTTATCTTGCATTTTCACACCTACTACTATCTTGGGAATAAAGGAACTCTTTCATAAAACTTATCAAGCTCATAAATAGTTAAAATGTGCGGAAGAAAAAAAGTATTAATCTTATCAGGATTGCTGTTTTGTTATATAATTAATTTATTTTAATAACAGGAGTGGCTTTAGTTAATTTTTCTATGACTCATTTATTGTTATTATCATCAACATATATGGTTAGCCGGTTAGCACTCTCGTGTGTCAAGCAAAAAATTGTTTATCTAAGAACTCGAGAAATGAAATCATTTTTGTTTACACTTTACTAATTTTTTTCCAATTAACAATTATAAAATATTAATCAATTTGTTGCTTGAAATAATAAATAATTAAAACAAGTATCACTTCTTTATCCATAAACATATCATTTTGTAATGACGAGATTTGCACACGCCAAAAAAAAAGGTTAACACATTCAATAGTTGATTTATTGCATTTGAAATTCGCTATGTCCTCCAGGTTTGTATAGCTGCATGTAATTTTAGTTCCAACCAGTTTTTACATTTTAAAATTGTACATACATAATATTTATTTGAATCCTGGTTCGTTTAGGAAGAAAAAAGCAAGAAACACCGTTAGAATGTTTAAAGACTTGAGACAAAAAAAGAAAATTGCTAATATTGTCGTGTTTATCCGCAACTTCCATGTTTGCATGTTTAGTAAGAGTTAGTAAAATTGAGAATTTCTAATACTGAATTATTGGTTAATAATGTTGTTAAGTTACGGTGCCTGTCGTACCATAATGTGCCTCTAAATTTGTTCTTGCCTTTGTTGGTATAAAAATAATCATTTTTTTACAATTTGCTTTTTGAGCTTATTTGAACCTTTGTGTCATTCTACTTAATTCAATTTAATTTCAAATTAAACATATTTAATTAAATTTTATACAGAGTGTTTCAAAACAACAACAAAATTTGTATCGTAAGTTATCGTTGCCTCCTATCCAAAGAACTTTCCATAACCGAAAAAAAAAATTCTTATGGAGGCTACAGGTGTTTTTCTTTCTTTTTATCATAGACAATACCTTTGAAAAGGGAAAGCGGAATTTGCAACAAATAGAAGCGCAAAGTAAAAAGCTAACCAGACAGGTAGGTCGAATTGTTAATTTACAAAATCAGCATAAAATAGTGATACTAAAATGATGTTTCTTGTTTCTAATACAGTCGAACTTCGATAATTCGAATCTCGATAACGCGAAATCCTTGATAACTCGAACTGATTAATTAAAAATTTTTTTCCGTTTCGAGTTCGAGTTATCGACGTTCGACTGTATTTTCTACCCGATTCTGGTTTTTCTCTAATACTTAAGTCAAAAGCAATTTTACTTCTCATAAATCATTCTGTACATTACTTTTTTTATTATTTTCGTGTTGTTTTTTAATGCACTACAGTAAGCAACAATTCTTGCATCGCATTTAAAGAGAATTTATCTGTTTATCTACGCATGTCCTCCTCTCTATCTCAACCAGCGTTTTAATTAAAAGCAACAAAGAGAAAATAATAAAATCAACGTTCCATAATTTGAACATGCCCGCTTTTATGTATGAAGTAGGTAGACATACATACATATATACATACTACTATTATATTCCAGCTGAGTACTCCTTTTTGGGATAACTTTTATTGCCCTACCAAGAGCGCGCACGATAGCTGTGTTAAAAGTGGTAATTGTAGTGTAGAAACTACATTTCCGCTGCACTTATCAACCGAGTCGTATCGTTGTAAAAAAGAAATGTTCCATTGTTACCTAAACTAATTTGTCTGGCTTTTAATTTAATGAGTTTGTTTTTTAAAATGCTTTTTGTCTATCCAGTGACCATTCTTTCTGATACGATTAATAACCCGTGATATATTTTACCAAGGACGATTTTTAGTTTAGTTTCATTTCGTTTTCTTGCAATGTTGACTTTGTACTTTCGAGGTTTTTTTATACTCTTGTATTATAAAAAGTAAATCATGATTTCTATCTGTTTTTCGCAATAGTTATTAAATCTATTTTGGCATTCAAAAATAAATTTACATTCCGGGCCCGTAATAGGTAACAATTGCCATTAAATCTATTAAATTGTCTTATTACTGAAGTGGGCTTTTTCGGTTATCTCATCTTAAGGGGAAGGATGAAAGCAAAATCAAGATTGTAAATACAAGAGATGGAAAGCCTGTTTCGAAAGGTCTGAATGAGTCATCTCGCCAAAAAATGGAAGAACTTGCCAAGATTTCTTGTGTTTGTTTATCCATGGTTTCCAATTCATACTTGAAGAATTGCATGTCCAAACCGCGATGAAATGAAGTATTGAAGTCTCGTATAAAAACTTTTAACGAGAAGCATCGCCCTACTATTGGCAGCCGTCACTGATGAGGACTGACGCTTCTATTAATTAATATCTCAATTAAAAATAATGTCAAAACACTGAGTCTCCGGTCTTCCGCAGCAGTATACGAGGGTGGTCTGAAAAGTTTCCGACCTAACAAAGATACAAGACATTTTTTCTGAAAATTTTTTTTTATTTTTCAACATAGTCTCCTTGCAACTCTACACACTTCTCCCAGCGATGCTCCCATCTCTGTAACCCGTCCAAATAGTACTCGGCATTTTTTCTCTGCAAAATAATTGTTCACGAAGGTGATTGCCTCTTCATTTGACGAAAATCTTTGTCCTCCGAGCGCAATTTTTAGATGAGGGAACAAAAAGAAGTCGCTTGGGGCTAGATCTGGTGAGTAAGGCGGATGGTCAAGCAGTTCAAACCGTAATTCGTGGATTTTCGCCATGGCAACCGCCGAGGTGTGAGACGGTGCGTTGTCTTGGTGAAACAGGATTTTCTTTTTCTGCAAATGTGGCCGTTTTTTCGCAAGTTTTGCCTTCAGCTTGTCAAGTAATGATGCATAGTATGCTCCTGTAATGGTTTTTCCTTTTTGAAGATAATCGATTAAAATAACTCCATGACTATCCCAAAAAACAGTCGCCATCACTTTCCCAGCCGAAAAAACAGTTTTTGCTTTTTTTGGAGCCGGTTCCCACTTTGCAGTCCACTGTTTCGACTGTATTTTTGTTTCGGGCGTATAATGGTGTATCCAAGTTTCATCTACAGTAATTAATCGGCGCCAAAACTCGGATTTATTTTGCCTAAACTGCGCCAAAAGAGCGTTGGAAATATTCATTCGAACACGTTTTTGGTCTAACGTGAGCAAACGCGGCACCCAAAGCGCGGACAACTTTCTCATGCCTAAATGTTGATTTAATATGTGACAAACACGTTCTTTTGACATGTTCATAACCTCTGCTATCTCTCTCACTTTAATTCGGCGGTCGTCTAGCACCATTTGGTGAACTTTGGCGATGTTTTTGTCGGTAGTTGCAGTTTTTGGACGTCCCGAACGTTCATCGTCTCCCAAGCTCTTACGGCCACGTTTAAATTCAGCAGCCCAAAATTTCACTGTGGTAAATGATGGGGCAGAGTCCCCATACACAGAATCCAACTCAGCTTTCAAAAACAAATATTTAATGACAGCTCGATACTTCATTTTGTCCATTTTCACAAAAAAACTCACATCAACTCACTCAAACGACTGTTACATAAAAACTGCGCGTCCAAAATGGCTGAAACTTTGGTGAGTAACTGTCAACAGATGAACAACGAAATTCGGTAGCTTTTATTTACGAGTGCTGCCATCTTCACGTTGAGGTCGGAAACTTTTCAGACCACCCTCGTATAATAGACTGAGTTCTCCTTTTGAACGAGACTTGAAATTTCTGAATTTCTTTTTAAATGTTCCCGTTTTGCACAATTAATTTACAGGACCTCGCGCAAAGCCTTTTGAGCACCGTCGTGCAAATATAAACTTTCTCACTTTTAATATTCCTTTTAAAAGTTTATTTCAGAATTTCTAAAATTTAAAAACTTTGCGGCGTCTTTAGACAAACACACACGATCGGACTTCGCCCTCCTGCGAAACCACCTCCCGTGTCATATAATCGGACTTCAACCTTCCTTAAACTATCTTTAGATAGCACATGGTTGGAATTTTCCTCACCCTAGCCACCTTCGGTGACACACGATTGAACTTCTTCCATTCCTAGGTCACCTTCAGTTGGCGCACGGTCAAACTTCGCGCACTCTCAAGCCACTTTTGGCCGCACCCGATCGGACTTCTGTCAAGCTACCTTCTATAGCGCGCAGTCAAAATTCGGACTCTCCCAAGTAATCCTATTCTAAAACATCTTCGATGGCATGCTGTCAAACTTTGAGCTCTCCCGAGCCACCTTTGGTGGCACATGGTTGGACTTCTTACAATCCTAAGCCACCTTTGCAATTTTTGCATTTCCCGAAACACTTTCAGTGGCACACAGTCAAGTCGTCATCGATGTCACACAGTTCCTCCACCCTTCCTAAGTCACTTTCAGTGACTCACAATCTCTCTTTTCTTTTGAATCGTCACCACTTCTTGAAAAAATAGGAAATAGGCTGTGCCATTGCAAGTCACCTTTGGTATCACATGGTGGGGCGTTGCCTTGCGACAGACCACTTGTCTTTTCTCACGCCGTTTTAATGGCACACGGTCAAACTTCTGTGCTTCCCAAACCGATTTTGGTAGTATACAGACGGAGTTGACCCTTCCCAAGTCATTTTTGATGATACACAAATCTTTTGACACCCATCAAGCTCCTCGTTAGGAAAAGTACGATTTTTATTCTAGTCTTGCTTTTGGCTATCTTGAATCGTTACCGGTTCTCGAAAGGAAGGAAAACTGCCAAGCTGTGCAATCTGTAAGCCACGGTCGAATTTCACCCTCCAACAAACTATCTTCTCGTTTTTCTCTCACTTCCAAAACCTTTTTCGATGGCATACAGCCGGGTCTCGGTCATTTCTCAAGTTAGCTTTGGTGATCCGCATTTGAGAAACCCTTCCCAAGTCACTTTTAATAATACAGTTTTGCTTTATCCTCTGTGGTGACGTATAGGCGAAGCTTCCCTTCATAGGAATCTGGGATGTCTACACTTTTGCTAACATACGATTTTGCTTTCTCTTATGCCACACCACCTTTGGTGGCGTGCTGTCAAAATCCAGATTCTTCTAATTTTATTGCTGTGGTACATGTCGAGCTTCTTCCAACCCAGCTTGGGTAGCACACGGCCGAGTTCCTTCCAATCGACCTTCGGTGCCGCCTTTGGTGGCGTACAGTCAGGGTTCTCCCAATGTCAAACCACCTTCGGTGCACAGTGTATCTAAGTATAAGTATCGGGCATGGCGATATCACAATATTTTAAAATCATAATATTGATGTTTTTTGTATTTATTTGTCTTGCTGAAATGACATGACAAAATCCAAGAAAAAATTAACCAGATGATGAATCTGGAAGACGAAAACGTTGTATGGGAATCTGGATAGGTCAATTAGGGACAAAAAAGGTTTGTAGAAAGGTTTTACTAATTTTAGATATTGCTAATATAATAAAGTTATGACAGAAAAATTTAAAGAATTCGTTTGTTTTTGGGTTTAGTTCAAAAACAAATGAAGTTAGATAGGATTTCTTCTTAGATTTGCTCTAATATAACCGACTCTACCTCTTGCAGTTTCCAAGATCCTAGTGCTGAGGTTCAAATCTGAATAACCCTGTATTTCCAAATATCTCCAAAAGTAGCAACTCGTCGCACCTAAATCTTTGAAAATACTTAAATACAGTGTTCTCGTAATAAGATTACAAAAATCTTAGGCCTGCCGAAATTGGTCGTTTTTTGTAGGCCAAATTGAATGTTAAGTGCTAGTAAGTTTCTTTTATTTTTCTCATCTGTCGAATATTAAGTGATTCATTATTTGTTAGTTTAAGACATAAGTAATCAGGCTTTAAGAGATTTATCAAAACCGTTTCAAAATATACCAGGTACAGCAGCTGAATGCCCATTTTTAAAAATACAAAAACTGCACTTTTATAAACTTGCAAGAAATTCTTTATCAAAAGCTAATAACTTAAGGTTCGATCTACTGTGATTTCGTTTTTAGCAAATATCTAGTAAGCCGTGAACTTTCTTGAAAAAACAAAAGCATAAGTAAACTGATCTCTAAAATAGCCAAATCTTTTCTAATTTAACCGACTTCGTATCTCTTACAATTTCCGAGATTACAATAGTGAGCATCGAAATGTGGACACAGTGTATTTTGCAAAATCCTAGATAACCCATCTCGCATAGGTTAAGGTTGAAGTTAGAAGCTAAAAGTAAAGGTAGGTGGGTAATACATAATAATGAACTTTTTCTGAGTAAAAATTTTCTGAAATCCGAATTACTTTAGATTTTCATCGACGGATTTAAAGCTTGTTAACTGACATTTTCAATAAATAGTACGATTAAAAAAAAACGGTGTTTAATACAACCTAATTAATATTATGACATTTCGATCTTAATGTGCCTATAGCACATAAAGGCTGTTAGGATTCGTTAATTTAATTATATTTTTAATAATTACACGTGCAGAGATGTTTTTCTGACTTCTTTAATAGAGCAATCAGGCTTTTCAACCAGTCCTAGAGGTTCGTTTTTTCCCCTTAATTAAACTTATTATTTTATTCTTAGCTATGGGGGAAGATTATAATGATTCCTAAACTAACTAAAAAAACGATATTCTAAAAAAACTAGTTCCTCTCTAAAAAGAAAAAAATAATAATAATAAACTAGGTCAAGTTACACCTAGGAGGGATTCACGAAATTAAATCGTTTTATAACTAACAATACCGCTCGTTTTGCAGAAAAAATAACTCGGCGAACTTCCCAAGTACCTTCAGAGCAAATATTTTCTATGTGAACGCCCTTGAGGATTAACAAAAGATCATTTGTAACTCATCAACACTAGGAAAACGTGTCTGTGTATCTATAATAATGTACCTAACATGCATGTGGGATGATGAAAAATTTCGAATGTAAAAATATGAATTGAACGTCAAATTTAAATGAGGTCGTTTGTTCTTTGCAGAAAAAAAAAGAGAAGAGAGAAAAACGTTATGTGTATTTTGAAATTTTAGGGCGTATACAATCAACAGTTTTCTAACGGATTTTAATTAAATGATCTTTTAATGGTTGATAATTACATGACATGTTACACGAAGAATAGTTGTTATTATCAAAGAGAGGTCTTAATAAAATTTAGGTTAAGTATATAAAATTTTCTATTTGTATAAGAATTTTTAAATTTTATGACTCTTTACTGATTGTGTGTGCATAATAAATCTGGAAAATTAAGATTTTATGTTACTTTTTATTAAAACAATTTTTGCTAAGCAATAATTTATTCTAGAGCAGCATCTATGGTAGTACAACATCTTGTTATCACTATTTGTACAATTTGTATAACTATAGTAACGGCTGGTGAGTTTCTAATGTGGAAGGGCAACGTAAAATAACAGCTAGTAAAATGATCTAACTTAACCTCGAAAGTGAACAGCAGAAAAATAATATTTGCTGATGCCAAATTTGTCCCCAGTTTTAGAATCCCGGGGGTTTTTATTATTATACGAATAAAAGATTACGTGTCTTAGTCTGCAAATGAACATGATAGATCCACCACTGATTAGAAATTCATTCAAAACAATATAAGTGAAAATTGATTACATCCCCATGTTTGATTTACTAATAAGGGATTGCGTTAATTGAAAAGAAGTTATAATTAGCAAGGATTATTTTACTGCAAGGTGAAAATATCATTCGTCGAATAAAAAAAAACTTTTTTCTTTAAGAAGAATCCTTATTATTGCTCAATAAATCTAATTAGAGGAAAGAAATTTTTTATGTCATTTAGTAAAAGCATTAAAATGACATCCTAAAGTAAGAACATATTATAATAAGTGAACGTTCAGTAGAAAGAAGTTTGTTTTAAAAAAAAGGAGGAAAAAACATTAAAGAAAAGTTGGCTGATAGGCAAATTAAATTTGAGGTTTTCAGAAGAAAAGCTTTATAATATTAAAGTAGAGAGAGAGCACGTTAATTAAATTATAGCAAAAATTTAAAATGCGCCTCGAGCGCTCTAGTGTATTTACTGTAAGTTCAACTTGATATTACATTATGTGTTAGATGTAAAATAATAATAAAAGCAGCAGCTTCGTTGTACATTAAATTTTCATAACAATTACGAAACTGTAGTGAGTGGGTGTAGAAGTAGATAACTTTAACAATAAGTCTGTGAGGAAACTTGCAAAGTCAGCTTTGGAATTCTTTTTCTTTTAGTTTTATTAGTTTTAACATGCACGAAGACTTTATGCAAGTTAATCGCTGTTTATGGAAAAGAAAGATTAGAAGAACTACAGTGTAAAGATTAATGGAAAGATACACAGACCAAAGTGAAGGGTAATTTAAGTTCGTTTGATCCTAAATACATACTTATTTAGAATCTGTATCATCTTGGAAGAATGCGACCGAGAAAACTGTTTGTCTAAATGTGATATGATGGTTATAATTATGGTTGTGGTAAATGTAGAAAAAATCTTTCAACCAAATTAGCTCTGTGGTTGCCCTTTGGTCGTGAGATGAAAAACAATAAATGCCTAAATGGTAATTTATGTTTGAATGCGAAGTTTGCAAATAGTAAGATGAAGTATGAACAAGAATCCTTTATTAATGGTATTCTTAGATAATCACAGTTAAGGATTCTCTATATCAAAGGTATTTTTCAATGCACGAGTTCTATTTTCTATTCTATACAGTAAAGCAAAAATCTTTAAAAATTTAGACGTGAACAGACTACTTTTGCAAAAGTAGTGAACTGTTAGCCTATGTTTTGAAGGAAATGTGTGTTGTACGGCTTTAAACCAGGCTGCACCTTTTAGCAGATCATTTTCGGTTACCCAAGATCGCATTTACTACTAAAAAACTAAAAACAGCTTTAATGACCTTAATGACACCTCATATATCAAAAGTCTTAAACACAGAAAATTAAATCATACTAAAGATCTCATGTAAACTGAGCTTCTATCAATTCGTTTTTATTAACATCAATCTTGCGTGAAAGAGGAATAGAAACATTCACAGGTCAGGTTATGCCCTCTCACTGCAAGGTGTAAAATTTCTTATATAATCGTTTAAACAAAATAACAGTCGACTGTATTCACCCAAAAGAAGTAAATGCTTGGTTTAATCATCACCAAGTCACAAATTTCAACAAATAATTGTTAATTCTCTGCACGTAATGATGATGAGGTTGGAGAGACGTAGGAAAATTATTTTGTTCATTTTGGTCAAGAACCAAATACTTACTTATATAAATACATACTTATGAACCAAACCAAACGGGCAATAACCGAATTCATCACAGAAAAACAATTTCCAAATTCTCGAATTGGCAAACTAGAACTCTGCGTTCTCAATTCTCAGATGCAAGAATATCAATCCACAAAATAGTACACACCGATCGACTGAATTGACCAAGAACATACAGAAACGATAAGTATTGCTACTTCAGTATTCAACAAAGAACCGATTTCGTTCCCGTATTGCTATGCTAGGAAAGGTAAAGCGTTTATTCCCGTATCATGCGAAAGATCATGTTGCACATATCTTGAAATCTTCGTTTTTACTGATATGCAAATTTAAAGCTGACTTTCATGACGCATGTCTACTCAAAATATGTGAATACTCGGCTACGTTCTGCTGTTTTTATTGTTCGACGAGAAATTGAAATTTAACGCTACGGAAAAAATCGACGAGAAATTATCGTGTCAGCATTACGTGGTTTACATTAGTCAAAAGAGGAAGTAGTTATCGCACAATCCGCGATGAGATATGCGGCAGCGTATGGGCAGAAGTTTTTAAAAGTACGCCAAGTTAGGCAAGTTTTCAATCTGAAGAAGGCATCAACTTTCAAAGTAATGTTGTCGGATAGCATGGTTTCTACGGAACAGCTATTGTTTTGAGCATGGTATTTCCGGTAAAATTATTTTTGCAAGAGAAAGTGGTCAAAAGGATAGCATTTAAGAACAAAGGAGAATCAGTGCTGGGAAAAGAACTAGGATTAGAAGACCGCGAAGATCATCGAGTCATTTCGCGAGGAAATGGACAGACTCGCTACGAAACTGATACCCGATATCGAGACGCAAAGGGAAATAGGAAAATTGGAACGAGAGGAAGTTAAGTTGCTGATGAGACACGGGGGCGCGTCGGTAGACTAAACTAAGGAGAACAGAACTGCGAATGAGGAGAACCGGACACAGAGGAACGCGTCATATTTGACTGTCCAATGGAGGAGCATCATCAAGGGACGGCAAATAGGAGGTGGTGACAATATAATAATGAGAAAACGAGAAACGTCGACGAATGGTCGTGAAAGAGTTTTGAATGGGAGCGTTAGAATCTTGTTTGGATAAAGATTAGATACTCAGTAGGACACAGTAGCATCTACAATCTAAAGCTCTTGGGTTGCACGCGGAAGAGGAAGAGCTCTGTTCAAGATTTCTACGGACGCAGAATTTTTGGCTTGAAGACATAGTAAATTTTTCTTGTTCTTAATTTAAGCAAAATCAGACAGATAAGCTTGTTGGAAGGGTGGATGAACCGGATCTAGACAACTAATCGTTTCTGACTCGTGGTACATTTATTAACAAGTAACGAAAAGTAGGAACCATTTCCAATCTTCGTGGATAAAAACGTTACACGTATGAGATACTTCCAACTGTAGGCCGGCATTGGGATTTGGTTGAGCTTAGACGCCATTTGGCCTTACTTTAGGCCCTTTCATATGCAACAGATATGTTATGTTGTTCTTTTTTTTTGTGAAGATATCAACCACAACTGAAGAAATTTTGTAGTCCATAGAATCAGCCGATATAATATTTCTAAACCAACTGAGGTCACACTGATCTTTTTTGAAATTGGTGAGTCATGCGTTCTAAGAGTGATACAATGGGTGGGCAAATTTGGTTCCTGGGGCCAACGACAAAACACGTTCGCATATTTTACAACTCGAAACGCCAAAACTAACTCTTGATTAAATTTCTGCTTGAAACCTAGTTTTTGTCGATAGATCTGCTTTTATACAAGTGAATTCGGCTCCGGGGACCAAATATGCCCACCTCTTGGTGTATACTGACTAACACTATCAATGTCGAATTAGATTCATACTAATGAAGTTGAGCCTATATGATTTATTTTGGGAAATTACACGCAGTAATGTTATGCATAAGCAGAATCAAGTCAGTCGAGATGTTCGGGCCTTACTGAATGAACGATTTGGAACAATCATTATATGGATATTGGACCAATCCGTAATAATTATTGGAAACTAGCTGCCCGCCCCGGCTTCGCACGGGTGGAGTACCTAATGAAAAAAAGTAAGACAATTTTCCATTTCGAAATTAAATTACGATTAAAATAAAAGAAAAATCTTAAGAATTTATATACTTTATTGTAAAGCTTTGTAATAAACCACATTTTTAGTTTTTCCATTTCTTCAATCTCATTGGCTCTGTAATATTGAATTTCTCTTGCGTTGCGCGTACGCCGACCGATATTTGTACGTCTTACTGATGGCATTTTCTTATCACAAAAACAGCACGAAGCACAGAAACACTTTAGCTTTTCAAAAATACAAAATTAACGTTGATTATGAATATGAATCAAAGAGTATAGTAACAGTCCATAGAGATGTCATTGTATCAATGTTTTTTTTTTATATTTGTATTATAGGCATACCATTTTTAATTGCGCAATGTGTCGATTTTCATCTATCTATCTATCTATCTTCTTCTATATAAATTTTTCAAAATCACATACTCATTGCCTCGAAAAGACTATCGATACGTAAATACTGCCTCACATGAGTATTACGCCATAACAAAAAAAAAGAAAGAGACATTAGCTAATTAAAGTGTATCCGAATGTTGAAGTGTTGCAAGTTTCATAATTTGAATTATCTACACATTTTATGTTTTATTCAAATTCTTCTTTGATTTGGTACTTTAGAAGAATGTATTCGGAAAAGTATGTAATGTACGACTTGTTTTGTGACTAAAGATACAATAAATAAACACGTAGTATGATTTTTGTATTATTCAAAAGGAGTTTTTGACCATTACATTTTTCGAATTACCTCAAAGTTACGGAAAACTTCCTTACATACACTTCGACACTTTCGCCACCCTGCCGGCGGCGCCATCTATTGTATACTTCGAGAACCACTCGAAATGACGTATAAGAGAAAAAATGTTTTTTACGTCTTTCCGTACATTTTTTTGGAAATTTTCTTTTATACAAACCTTCCCCTGATAATAACAAACACAACAAAAAAAGAATTATCCAATTTGGTTCAGTCGTTGTGAAGTGATACGCCTTCATACATTTTTGCGATTCATTTTTATTTATATAGATAGATTAATGGCCTTATAATACAGGGTGATCGAAAAACAAAAATTGTAATTTTCTTCGTTGTTCATTTTATTTTGAATATGAAAACTTTGTAAAATACTAATTGCAATTTATCAACTATAATATACATTATAGTCGTCGTTTACATGCGTATTTGTATGTTAATAAGTAAAGCATCAATTCAAAAAAGCTTTCTTGTTTATTGAATACAAGAGAAAATATGTTAATACCTATAAATACCATCCCTGGTAATTAGTAGGTGGTTTTGAGTAGTAGTACATAGTTGATGTTTACGTAGTGATTATTATTTACTCACACATAATACCCATCATCCATTCTAATCAGATTGCTGTGTTTATTTTAAACTTAATATTATACACACAAGTTAATACAATCTAATGAGCTCGGAACAACTGGAAATAATTGAATTCAAGTTAGTCACACCATCAAAACATTATTGGTATTATAACTATACAAAATATAAATCTTATGTAGGCATTATCCGGCAAGGACATTATTATCCTCTTAAAGATTTAACATTTCCCTGTGGGAGGGAGGACGAATCACATTTCCTGATATATTCTTTCTTTCTTTTTTCTAGCCTTCCTTTTTGTGTACACTAAATAGAAACCATTTAATCTTTTCGATATTAAAAGAGAGTTCTTGAATGTGTGATTAAATTACTACTTATGAATAAATAATAGGGTAAAGTCATTTTATGAAGTGCTTTCCCTTTTAATGTCGGTTGTTCGTTTATTCGCATTTCCTGATAATAAAAGCAGCATTAGTGCCTCCATATAATCCGACCACAAATATAAAATATACATTATCGGTAAAACCACGAGCGACCATGTATATATTGCGCCATTAACCTAAGCTGCGTTAGTGATAGTACCGGAAATTTTTAAATTCCTTTGGGTTCTGTTTTTCTAGAAAATATATTCGCGTCGTTTATATTTTGTTTTTCTTTTAGAAGATTTATTTTGTGGAATTCAGTCAATGTCGGTTTTAATAAAAGTCTAACTTGTATAGAAAACATTAAAATAATACTGGCTTATGCCTTTATTATTACTTTAGTTATCTCTTCGAAATAATCGAAAACTCATACTATCACGTTAGTTTCATATGCATCATCACTACTTAAACTGACATTTGAAAACGTAGATTAATTTAATAATTCTAGTTATTTATTTTAATTGCCTGGGTACCAGATGTAATGACGGCTAACACAGTAAGAGAGGCCGTGATTCATCAAACAAATTAAAGTGAGAAAGTCTGGTGGCAAAAATTCGAAAAAATGGAAATAACTTTCTTTAAGACTCGAACTCGGAATATCCGGATTGGCCAGGAAGTGCTTACAGCTACGCTCTATTAGTTTTGTTTTACTGAAGGTACCATAATCTAGATTTTGATTATTTTAACGCTTTAATAATTATTTATTTTGGCGTTTTCAAAAGGAACTTGGAAGATATCACGAGAAATGACGTACTGCCTTTTTAATTGAGGCGAGAACCCAGAACCTAGCATAGACCGAAATCTTTAGGCCCAGCAGGGATAAACGCGACACAGCCTGAAAAAATCTGATTACATTCTTAACCAGCTCGAAACCCGACTGTCCTGATGGGCTTGAAAAATCAGACCGAGCAATACGCGTTTAGATCTAGGATTCAGACTGGACAGGATGTCACTTTGAAAAACTACAATGGCTACGTATTTGTCTGAAATTAGAAAAGATATCAAAAATCAATCAAAACCAACTAAAAAATGTTAAAATCTCGTTGTAGTGGAAAATATAAATTGCGTTATCCAAATAAATGAATACAACTCAATTGTTTCAATGCGTCGGGTTGAGTCTGAAAAGAGCAACAGGCCCCAAATAACTCGAGTGATCGGTAAAGTCCAACCCTACCGAACCGGAAAGCTCGATCAACCCGATGTAGCTGGAAAAGCTCGATATGCTTTTAAACTGCCACGATCCGGTCCGGACACAAGTTTACGTGGAGCAAAAAGCGACACAGTAAGGTTTTTTCATTTTGGAATTCTGATACTTCCTTTCCGCAACTGATGTTATCTTTGCTGATTGAATATCATTTGAGCGAGATAATTCTGATTATTATCTTTAAGACATTTGTTTATCCTTTTCTTTATGGGCGGAAACTATGTGATCTCTCATGGCACTATTAAAGTCTATGCATCTCTTAATGTCTCCAGTACTGCTAACAAAATCCGAAGCACTTTTACAAATTCATCTGCTTTTACTAATGTACATTGTCTAATTCCATAAAGTTAAAGACAGTATTACAAAACCTTTTGTCGTGATCTAGTTTGGAAAAGCAACACATAAATTTTGATGTTTGTCTTTCCACTGAAATCATATCGTGTTAGCACAGTATTGGTGAGTGACGACCATGACAGTATCTTCTGTTTTTTAATGGTCTAAAGATTTCTAACAAGGTAGAGAATAGAAAAGAGAATAACAATAAACAAAAAGCTAAATCATGATTAAACATGTTTTGGCCAGAAAGAGAATTTAAATGTGGAGGTCAAAAGTTAACAGTATGGTAATCAAAACATACAGTAATCTTGAACATTGCATTGTTATAAGATCTGTGACGGAAGTAACAATAAGCATTCCCGAGCAATGGCGTAACTATGTATCGTTTTTTCATTTTTTTTTTATAGCCCATAATCCGGCTTGAAATAGATTACAATAAAGACTGGGGTGTCTTCGACATCAAGGATATCTCCGATTCAATCCCTCTAGCTTATCGCTAGTCGAAATTCTGTCATCAATTTAAATATGTCCATTACAATAATAATTTTAGTAATTTCCAACAACGAAAGTAAATCCATCATCCCAGGTTCTGAATTCGCACGATAACATAGACTCTGAACATGCTCTTGAGGTTGTTTCGAGACCTTAGATTTCCCTGAAATCGTGTTGCTATCTAGAAAGTCTCCCGTTTTTCTTTTTTTTGCTCTTTGGCGCTCATTTATCGATAAAAAATGATTTCACCGATTCCATCACAACAGGAGGACCATTTAAGACATACGCCAGGATTGAAGATTTCATTTACGGGGGTTGTTACTTTGCTCGTCTTTGCCTAACTCGACGCGAGAGTTGTAGTCTTCCAACTATCAACTTCAGCTACTTATAGCTTATAACGTCACTGCTATCGTCCGGGAAGCAGAAATCAACAATGAAGATGATATTGCCGGTTAGATTCGCTCTGGTGGAACGGTCTCGGCACGATACGACTTTTATGCAAACAATAAATTAGAATAGAAAAGAGATCGTTCACTCATTCTTCAGGTTGAAGCTGGATATTTTTGGTTGTTCTTCACCGCCGCGGAATTTTCTAGTATTCCTGAGAAAATGACCACAGCAAATAAAATTATTGCAATTAACTGATAGGGGCTGTTCATCATCAGACAAATAGAAGAAATTATTGCAAATGCCACCTGGAGAGTTTTTTTTTGGCAACCTCTTGTTGAATTATGTCTTCAGGATCAACAATTAGCACGGACTGGATTTTAAGAAAAAAAAAAGTAATTTCTTTCATAAAGCACGTTTGTGACTTCGTGTGCAAGACGGGATAGCTCGGAGAGCGCCGGTCTCACAATGAACGGTGCTTCGTTGTTCTAAGTTGGCTGGTACCTTTCATTTGTTTCATTCTTTTGTTAAAACAAAAACATTTTCAAGGATTTCTTTTATTAATTTTATTTTAATTTGTTGCTATTCTTTTTCTATTTGTTATTATTTTTTTGTTTTGTTTGCCTCTTTTTGTATTTATTTGTATAAAAGGTTCAGGTTGAGAGAGTAAATCTATTTCTCAACCAATCGGTAATACATCGAAGCTAGACCTGAAATTGACTGGCGGTGATGATGATGATGTCAAGATGATTCTGCTGTGGCAGTTGGAATCGTGGTTTGGACCTAGGTCACTAATTGCTCAATTAACTGATCAACTTTTGTAGAAGTACTGGAAATTCTTGAAGTTAGTGATTATGATGTTCTAGTTATTTTGATGTTTGTATAATTGATAAGGTCGTAAAGTAACAAAATGAACGGAGAAACTTAGACAGTAATAGTCCAATCTCTTCTTTGAGTATGGACGTCTGTTGGTCAGCGCTGAAGAAAAAGATAATTTCCAGCCGGGGTCTGTGCACCCTCATATACAAGTTGGTGACCTGTGAGCGAAGTGAACCTATTAAAGTCCGACAAGGTTTAAAAGAAAAAAAGATTGTTTGTGACGTATGGAGATGTGTTTTCTAAAACCATTCTTGGTGTTGCTTTCCATTTCAATATTTTGTAACTCAGAATTTCATATATGAATGATCATGCTATACAGTAATGATTTATGCACGCACGATTATCTTTTAATCCATAATCATTAAAAAATTGTGTAACAAAAGTGTATACCAAAATTTTTTGTTTATAATTACGAGAATGACAAACAAATTTTTAAAATTCAGCGTTAAACATATTTATTTGTCAAAACATGTTTACGTTGAAACAATGTTAACATTGATTTACAAAAGAAGGTGAAACATAAAAGACTTAATTTTTATTCTTGTATAATAATGAATGACTTGTTTATTTATTTATACAGCATACATGAATTGAATATTATTAAAATGATTATAGCAGAACAAAAACCAAAACTGGTATCATTTGCAAGGTCTTATAAACAAACAGACCGTTCCCAATTCAAACTAATAAAAAAAAGGAGAGATATATTATTACTGGACATTATCTCTACACCAGTAATGAGAATAGAGTTTATATTACAGTGCCTATTCCAGGAGCGTAATTGACTCTTTTTTTGTACTGCTAGAGTGCTCGTTTTATCTCGCTGTTCTGTTTCCCTAATGTGCCTTCTTTTTTGTTTCAGGTCCGTACAGCTTTACTCAATAGGATTTTATTACCTGCAAATCAAGGAACCAAAATAAATAATCAAAATAAAATCGGCAGTATTAAAATAGAAGTATTAGTAGTTCCTAAAACAAATTAACAATTGTGAAAGTATTTAATTATTAAATAAAAATCTAAAAAATTAATTAAAAAAAGTTTGTACTAATTAACCCTATTGAATTAATTTAAAAGAAAAAACTTGTTTGCCTTAAAAATGTTCGTCCAAACTGAATTTAATAAATCAAATAATAATAACGATTTAAATCGTGCAACCCATCACGATCCGGTCGCGGGCGGTTACGAGGAGCTTTTCAAAGACTTGGACCTGATTTCACGTTTCTGCATGCCGATCTGTTCGAGGGACAATGAGGTACGCGAAGTGGCCCTGGATGTTATTTCGAAAACAGTTGAAGGGTGGCTCGATGGGGTTGGTAGCCCTAAACATTATCGGTTAGCGGAACGACGTCGCATACAAACGGCGTCGAATGGTTGCGCGTGTTCGGACATCGTCGGAAATCCCGTCAACGACATCCCCAAGGAATATTTAGAATTGGTCACTCTACATTTACCTATTATCTTAAGGTTATCGTTAAGTTGCCCATTCGTTAACGTCAGGGAAAAATGTCAACATATCTTGGATGTTGTGCAGGTATGTATTTTTCTTTTTTCCTATTACAGCCTACTATAAATATTTAAAAAAATATTTGCAAAGATAATCTAATAAAACTTAATAAATAAACCGAGATGACTATTAATTCTTTTCTGGATTAATCTCAATATTTAATTCCAATCTAATGACTAAATTAATGTTTCGCGAGAAGAAAACAAAAAAGGCAACAGATTATCATTATTATTGTGATATATCTAGGATTAATCATTTAACTATCTGGCTCAAGGGACCAAAACTTTTGACAAAAAAATAAGGTTTGCTAATTTTGACTAAATAGGATAACAAAAAGCTTGATAGGAGGTCCACAGGTAGGTATCGTGACAGAACAACATCTTTTAATTTCATTTCGATATCTTGAGAGAACCCAATCGCGACCCTTATTGATGAATGAGCTGAAGCTGGATTCTTGTCTGATTTGGCACTTTTTACTTTCCTAACAAAATTTCTCAAAATTACACAATCTGCTGAATCAATTTAATTAATTTCTTCAAGCCGATTCTCCATCATAGAAATCTAATATCAAAAAGATGACACTTAAGGCCTACAGAGGAAACTTAGATAAATATTTTAATAAACGTGAAATCACATTGGTGAAAAACCTTCCTTAATGTGAAGTATTCTTATGGAAGCTAACAACTGATTTGATTTCACACTAGTAAAAAGCCAAAAAAAATTGTCAACGTTTTTAACAACGTGGCAATACTAGTATCGTGATATTCTAGCGAGTTAGACAGAGAGAGAAAACTTGGATACCGACGCATTTAACTTCGAATAAATTAAAGTTGAACAAATAAGATTTGGGGTTGGACCGTAGATCAGTACTCTTACTTATATGATTTACATGCCCACATTCAAGTAGTAATTTTAAAGCTAAAAAGAAAAACCAAATAATTATTTACGTAAATCAGTTTGAGATTTGTTGCAATTTTGAGGAAACCAGACACGACCTAACTCAAATGACTTTTTATAAAATTATTTTATGCATAGTAAGCCATTTTTGATGTCTATGAAGCTTGAGCAGCATTTGAGTTTTTTAATCGTTTGCTAAAAAATATGGTGGTGGAATGAAATAATTGAAACTCAAGTGATTTGGTGTTTTAATCAATAAAATATAAAAATTTCTTGAACCTTAGACAATAAAAAAAAATGATAAAGCTTGAATTTTGATTTCAAATCACTCAGCATATGCAGTAGGTCGTTCTTTGAAAACTGACTTTTATTTTAAAATGTTAATGATTAATTGTGGTTTTTACACAATGCAAGAATTTTTAATGTTGTTTTGACATCCACAATATGTAAATAAGGGTCGTTCATACTGTTTATTTTTATTTTTAAAATTTTTAACAATCTTTTAACCTTCAGTGAGAGAACTAAAGTTGACTTTGGAAAGTTGAGTATCCGTGAAGGTTGAAAATAGATATACATAGTAGATATGTGTTTTTTCTTTAGGTGTAATATTTGTAATGGAAAAACTTCGAGAAAAACATTTAACTATTTTTAAGTTTAAATCACAACTATTTTTAAACCTGTTTGATGTTCTTTCAAAAGTGTTCGGTTTTGGAGTTTATTTTCGTGTAACTTTATTATTTTAAATTGTTATTTTGATCTACGAACCGTTTACCTCTTAATCTAAAGAGAATTCTTAAAAATAGAATTTTGAATGTGCGAAAATTTTCCATGAGGTAACTCGACGGATATAACGACTTGCAACTAGATAATAATAAATGAATTAAGGAAAAATGTGTATGTGGAGGATTTATTTCTTTCGTTTCCAGTAGAAAAAATCTGTGTGTGACTCAAGATTTAGTATAGCACCGAAACGATACCTCATACGTTATAGTTCGAAAGGCAGATTGTTATTTTCTATCCTTACCTTCCAGGTAAAGATAGAAAACTTCATGGGAAAAATCTGATGCTAAATTGCGTACTCTACTACACAACTTTCTCTCCTCTACTGTCTATTTATTTTAGATTGCATCTTAATAACATGACTGCTGTCGTACAAGGGTTGAATTTCACGTTTTTTGAACTTCATTTTGTATAGGGCTATCTGCATTGAGGTTTTGTCTACTTGCGATGAGTATTTCTATACGGCACTCCGAAATTATTACTTAAGTGGTCTGTGACCGGGATTTGCTCTCTATCAGGCTATACCTAAACAGCTAAACTTAAAACATTTTTTAATCTTCTTAGGAAGAGGTACAGAGTGAAACTATTTTGATCACGTATCATGATTTGCTGAAATCACTCTCACCATTTATTTCTTAATTTTCTTAGAATAAAGTATAAGAGTTGAACTTTGCCCTTCTCGAGCTTTATCTTTCACCATGCTACTTGCGACTGGTCTACTGTTTGTTTTCTCCTGGCACTAAACCACCTGCGGTGATCAACAGTTGGACTTCACCTTCTACCAAGCCATTGTTGCGTCAACTTTTTCTTCATATTCTCTTGAAGCCTTGGCACCCAATGTAATTGGTACAGGATACTAATGCCTAAACAACTTCCTCATCCTGATGATTTTTTTAGACATGATCTACCACCATGATATTTCCTGCGGCCCATGGTCGAATTTTACTTTTTATACTTTTTGGTCATATTGTCTTATGAAGTCTCGGCGAACAATTCAAGTGAATTCTTGAGCTTCATCTTTCACTAGGCTACTTGAGTCCGGATTCGCTCTTCACTAAATCTTATGTCATGGGCTAAGATTGGGCTTTGCATCAACTCCTTGTTGAAGGTTTGACGGTCAATGTAACTGGTGTAGGCTAATAATGCCTAAACACCTTCTTTATCCTTGTGGTTTATTCTAGATCGCTGAAATCATATTCTAAGCTTCTTAGGAATTTAAGCTGACCCATGATCGAATTTTGCGATTTTGACCATATTATTAAGTTCTTGATCTTAAGGGAAGCAGCAAGGGTGGAGCTTCATCCTCTATCTAGCCACCTACAACACACGCGCTTTACCAAGTCATCTATGGTAGTCTACGAGTTGGTTAGCTACGCAGCTTTTAACTGTCTTTTCAAAACTGGTTATTTCATTTGTGTTAAAGGATCTGGAAGATTGGCCCGAATGAAGAATTTCGAAAACCTCCTCTACATAGAAGGTAAGGTAAGGCAATAAATTTTATCCGACGATTATTCTAGTGCAAAATATCAGGCGAAGCTTGATCACTAACAGCTTTAATAAACCTAACATAGTAATTGGAGAATTGAACCAGGGGCGTACTCGACAAATTTTATTAATTTAGCGAATTTGAAGTTTATTGCTTTGATATTTAGTAAATGGTACATCTGTCTAGCAATCGAACCTTCTCTTCATTGTCTATTTACTATTGTTTTCTAGTTCCTTGAAACAAAAGGAAACAAAATTATTCAATCTTTGTAATTAAAATCATTTCAATAATAAAAAGGATTTTATAGAACAAAGCAAGAACATTAAAATTAAATCGTCTGAATGATTGATTCATCGTTTATAAAATTATATACCTAATCATTATTTCGATAATTAATTGGAAAACAAACATCCTACAATCTCGTAAGCTAAATTCGCTGTAGGGAAAGAGTAGAGAAAATTTCTGTGCGATCTATCCCCCCTCCCAATTTTATTTTGATATATAATTGGAGGCAATCAGCGATTTGAGTCCAACGTACTGGAAGGGGATAAGCTGTAATTTACCCCAATTTGACCGCACTTTGAGCTTATACAATCAACACTCATTCAGTAGCAGGAGAAGCAGCAACAAAAAGAGAGCAAAGCACTCAAAAACTTTGTAAGCTGTCTAATATTACCTCTCACATAATAACATGAAAGGGTTGTTAGATATGATTAGTAATTTTTATAATAAAAATGGAAAAAAGAAGCAAATTTGATAAAATGAAAGGTCTGCCTGGTGAAAGATCAAAAGGATTGGGAAAGTTGAGGGAGAAAAACATGCTTTTATCTGATTGTTTTGACAGAAATGTATCTTGTTTCTGCTTTATGTAATTAGTATTCGTTCGTAATTAAAATATGAAAAAATGAAATAAAATAAAACGGGATTTTTGCTCAAAGGGAATGAATTTAGAACTTTTAATATGAAACACGAATGAATTTGTATACTATTTAGTTCCTTCGTAGCGGTCTCGCGGTAATTAACAAAACGCCAACTTTGATTCGAATTCAGACATGTGCCCTTTTCAAATGTAATAACATGGTTTGCATGTAATTAGCTTTTAAAAGAACACCTTAATATATAATTTTCTGTTTTATGTTTTTATTTAATGTGTATCTGTATATTATATTACACATGCGTGTTGAGAAAGAATTTTTTTTAATTTGTTTAATTAGAGAATGTTTTAATATCTTTCACGTTAGTAAAAAAATAGAAAAATAAAAGAACATACAAATGAACTGTTACGAAATACAAACTGTTGCTCGAAAATTACAGTAATTTAGGATGATAGCAAAACCAATTTTGTCATCCTTGTTAGTTAAAAGTGGATATGATGACACACTTTAGGTGCATATACTAGGTGAATCATCTTAATTATAGATTTTCGTGCAAGGTAACGTTATTTGCATTTTAATTAACTATAATACATCAAACGCACATTTCATCGTTCATGCAATTTTCCTAATAAAAATTTAAAACACAAGCTTAAATGAAAATGTTCACCATTTAAGGAATTTTTAAAAAATTCAAAAGTTGAATCAGAAGGAGTGATACAAAGGCAGCAAGCTGGAGTAAAGAAGGATTTCTCGGCAAAACTCTTTTTTATATTCAGATTTCTCTTGAAACTTATTACTATCTATCTACTCTATCTAGTTTTCTGATTACATTCAAAGATTTTTCTTCTATTCTATATTCTCACTTATAAAAGTGAGGAGAGAGCCTTGACATTTGTTCAAAATTGGAAAAGTCAGGGAAAAAGATTCTCCCCCCCTCCCTAGTTTTTTAAACATGCCAAATAAGAAACATTACAACTGCCAGACGATCATCTACCAAGCGAGTTGAAAATTGAACATCGCCGACTTCCACTACTCCATCATCAATGCGGAGAACAATACTGTTCAAAAGATAAGAATTTACAAAAGAGAATTGGAATTGGAAGGCGAACGAACTGAGGAAAACGGAAAACAAGAGATTAGAAGCGCCAAGTTTCAAACGGAGTGATTTATGTTTAGTCTTCTAGCTGTACTGGAACCAAGTTTGGGAACTGGCCTCAATCCTAACAAACCTAGTGCAAATTCTTTTGGGTCAAGTCATATTCAGATTTACAGAGTAAACTACCTCGTCTATAAGCGATTTTGCTATATCCTGTATCTTCTTACGGGAAACTAGCTTGACTGTAGAGTTGAGCTTCGCTGGTCACCAAGCCATCTTTGATGGCCTACGATTAGGTTTTGTATATCGATCAGCAAGGATCTACAGTTTTGTAATATTTGTATAGGAAAACTAACGTGGTTGCAGAATTGGGTTTTAGCTTTCGGTTGCCACCAAGGCCACCTACGGTGGCTTCCGGTGTCGCTTCTTATGGGAATTTAGCCTTATAGGTTGAGTTCTGCCTTTTAGTAGGACACTTACTATTGTGTTTGGTTTTCCACTAGATCACTGTCGGTGGCTCATTATCGAATATGTTGAACTTCAGGCAATGGCTGCTATCTTGCCGTCGTTTTGTAGTCTTCTTATTTTAGAATCGATCTTTACCATCCACTACGCTACCTGTGGTGACTAACAAACCATCTATGATAACCTGGTATCTTACGGCCTTTTGTTTTAGCCTTCACTACGCCACCTGTTTATAGTTGAGTTTTAAATTGACCAGGTCATTTGCCACTTACAGTGGCCTGGGTTGAACTCTGCCTTTCACTAGATCATTTGCAGTAGGTAACGATTGAATTTAGTCGTCTACTAGGTTACCTCCTTCCATTAGGTCATCTGTGTTTAAACATTGTCGGGCTTCGGTATTCATCAAGCCAACTTTAGCGGCTGCTTGTCGATCTTATTGTAGAATCGAGCTTCACCCTCTATTGGATCGCTGACAATTAGTCTTCGTCTTGCACTGAGTCACCTACTCTAGTTTAGTCGGGCTTTACATTTCACTATCTGCATTGGTCTTTGGTTCTTAAAAAGCCCGCGATTGTATTGTTCTTTCACATTCAGTTGCTCGCGCTCAGATGCTTATCTGCGTTGAGAAGCTATTGGACTTCAGTATTTATCAGATCACATACGATAGCTGCTGTTTTGCTGTCGCCCTATGGTCTTGTTACCACTTACGGTGACTGGCGATCGAATTGCGTTCTTCACTAAATTATTTACGGACTGACTTGACATTTCATCAGGTCGTTTTTGTTACCCCGCGGTCAGCCTTCAACAAGACCACCAATGGTGACTTCCAGTTTTGCTCTTTCTTATGGGAAGCTAACCTTGAACTAGGGTTGAGCTTTGCCTTTTACTAGGCTACCTGTAGTAACTAACGATTGAATTTCATCCTCCATTAGGTCACCTACAGTGGCTCACGATGTTATACTGTCTTGCCAATGGTCTTATTGTCTTTTTGTTGTAAGATCGAGCTTCACCCTTTATTAGACCATTTATGGTGCTTTGCTCTCTATCAACTTATCTGCGGTGGTCTATTAATCAGGCTTGTGCTCCGATTTCCACCAAGGCCACCTATAATGATCTGCAATCTTCCCGTTTTTAAATGGAAAGTAAAGACGAGTTTCGGCTGTCACTAGGCCACCGGCGGTGGTTTACTGACAGGCTTTGAATTCAACAGGCATCTGTGTTGTCTCATGATGGAATTTCAGTTAACTACTGCGGCTTCCAGTGTTGCTGTCTTCTTATGGGAAGCTAATCGTGTTGCTTTTCACTAGGCTGCTGTCTTATTGTTTTCTTACGGTTTGCTTGGTGCGGGATCGTACTTCTTTTTCCACTAGGTCACCAAGAAGGTTGACGATTGGATTTCGTCATCGAATAGGCCACTTACGGTGATCTAGGTAGGAATTTGTTTTTCATCACGCCAGTTTCGCTACAGAAGCTAAGGACTGGTCCTATAGTGGTTTGAAACCTCGCGATCTCTTTATTGATAGCTAACCTTACGGGATTTTGTCTCTATTAGACTTTCTGCAGTGGTCCACGGTCGGGCTTTATATTTCACCAGGCCATCTGCGTTAGCCCATGGTGGGACTTCGATCTCCAGTAAGGCTTGCTGTTGTATGGAAACTTCACCTTTTACTAGGTCGCCTGCAGTAGTAGCTACCGATTGGATTTAGTCCTCTTTCTAGCTCTTTTTCGGTGGCTCACTATCAGGTAGCCCTTTCCCCGTTACGTTATTCGTGTTGAAAAACTGTAGGCCTTTGCATTCATTAAAACACATATGGTGGCTAATGTGTTGCTATGGTCTTCAATCATTTGCATTAGTTACGGTTAGTTTTTAATTTCCATCACGAGCACCACCTATAATGGCCTTCGATTTTACATTCTCTATGTTGAAGAATCGAGTTCTGCTTTGGTTAAGTCATCTAAAGTAGCCCACTATCGAATTTCGCTTTCCACTAGACAATTTACAATCACATGAAGTGATACCCATCCATCCGCGTAAAAGTTGTCAGGCTTAGATGTTCGTCAAGTTGGTGTTTTTCCAGTCGTCTTCTTGTTGTAAGGTCGAGCTCCATCTTCACTAGATTACTTAAGTGGTTGACGATTAGGCTTCGTTCTCTACTGCAACCTTGCTTTGTCTTTACACATGTTACATATGTTGAATATTTTGCTTTTGTGATTATAACAGTCTGGTACAGCAGTAGGAGTTGCTTGAAACAGAAAGACAGTTCATCAGAAAGAAGTCTTACTCTTGGTGGTGAGTTTCAGCACATTAAAAAAGACGATTTTCAGTCGAAAGGCTGCGTAGCTAAAATTCGAACTGAGTTTCTGAAAGAATCCCAATTCCCGAATAAGGTGTTGCTAGCAACTGTTCATTTAGGGGATGGTGACAATAGATCACACAGTGTTTTGATAAGCCATTCAAGCTCTCTACACTACAATTAGAAACCACCGTCTTGTCCACTCATCAATACGTGATTGATCAAAGTTAAAAAAAAACTAATTTATATGTAACTTGATCTTTAGCTAGCTTTAGTTGCAATATTTTGCGATAGCCAAGTTTCAGTTATTTGAACAACAGCAGAATCACCAACAATCAAAAATTAAAAATGAGATGTACATATGATTTGAATTAAATCGTGCAAGGATTGGTCAAAAATGAAGTTGTAATACAATTTTGAACTACCAAGAACATGCATCTTACCCGTTCTAGATTTTTGCATGAATTCATTTGAAACTATTGTTATTCTTTTCCGCTTTTTCTAGCTTCTAATTTCAATATTAAATTAATTAATTTTAATGGTACTTATCTCATTTTATTTATTTCTTCCAACATATTTTAATTGCACGTTATTTGTTATTTTAAATAACATAATGATGAAACCCATGACTTCATGTTAATTTTAATTTTTGTTTATAACATAACAAAAATTATCTTTCTTGTTTAATTTGAAAGACTAAATGTGACACATGACATAGTATGTGGCATGTACTGAGTGAGGACGTTAAGTAGTTTCTTGGTATAATGTAAAAGTAACGAAACACGTAGTTATTTTTATTCATTTTGTTTTCTAAGACACCGCTGACATGAATTTCATGCAGAAAAAAATTAGTTATAACATTAACAAGAATTAATTAAGACATTTCATTAAATTTGTGATCTCAACGAACGAATATAATAAAATTACGTTAGAAGTTTTTTTTTCGGTTGCACCGTAAGATACTTTCAACCAAGAAACGCATTAAGTTTAATAAAAAAATTATTATGAATAAAGAAAAGAAATTAATTTAATTAAGCGAAATAACAATAATTCTCTTATTATGTAGTTCATATACGAATTAAGAACGAACAGTAGTTTAATAATACAAATAATAGATGTAGGTAGACACGTAAAATTAACATTGAAACTTTCCATAAGAATGAAACTGTATCATTGTTGTTACGCTGAGGCTTTCAGAGTTTCCCTAACAAATTTACTGAAAACTATTTTAGTTCGTTTCATTCTTTGAATAGAAACCGTAAATTTAATTTGACCTAATTACAATTGTAGAATACACAATACGCCATTTTACTTGTTTGGAGTTAATTGAGTTTCCAATTTAAAAATTTTGTGTTACACAAAAGGAGGTTGCTTTATTTTTGTTTTTGCCAATGTTGTTATGTAATATACATCATGTAATGAATAATAAATGATAATTTTTGTCGTTTAAACGTTTACATACTTTAAGTAAACAAATTATCATTTAGAATAATTTGAAAAATCAAAGTCATCAAAGGATCATAATAAAAAATTGGCGCCCTTCAACGGGGGGTGAATTATTTTATTGTCGGGATCTATACAAAACTAATTTTGTAGACTCTTATCTCGCTTTATATGTATTATGTAATAAGGAAACAACAGTTTCAAGCAGTTAAAAAAAGACAAACACAGTTAAAGAGAATCTGAAATTATTCAAAATCTGGAGTTAGCATATTCTTTCAAACGAATTTTTTTACAAGGTTGATGTTGACGACTTTGAGGATTCATAGTATTGTAAGTGAGCTTTGGTGGTCCACGTCACGGTTAGTGACGTTTATCCTTCAACAAACATCTGCAGTGATGGGCAATCGGACTTTACTCTCAACCAGGTCGCTCTAGTGGCCCAGTTGCTCCGTCCTCTTCTAATAGGCCAGCTGCAATCGTCCACGTTTGGACTTCGCTCTCAACCAGGCCATATCCACAGAAGTTCAAACTATCTGTAGTTCATTCCAGTATTTTATTTTGCTAAGAAAAAACATCTTTTTTCAGAACCGTTTGATCATGGTTGCTTCTACCACTATCGCCTTGCCTTGACCTTTTCTGTTGCGAAACTCTTTTGTATTGTCCAAAATTTGGTTAAAAGCTTGATTAAGAAATATCTTTAAGGACGAATGAAGTTTTTACTGCATGCGTTTGAAGTTACCATAGAGTTCTGACTAGACGACGCGACGGGAACTTCTCTGGATGGACCTTCTACCGAATCACCTGCATTGGTTAACTATCAGACTTTACACTCAACGAGGCCACCTTTGATAGTTCACGTTTGGACTTCACCCTCCGTCAGAGTAGTAGTAGCAGTAGTCGGCAGTCGGAATTTACTCTCTACCATGATGAGTTTCATCTTCTATTGGGTCATCTGCGGTCGAGCTCGCCTTCTACCGGACACCTACGGTCTCAACGATCCAATCTGCATAAGCTCGTGATTAACTTATGTCCTCTACCAAAGCACTGTAGTTCTAATTAGTCATTCAAGACACTTACTGACAACAGATCTGAGGAGCTCTTTTACGAAACGCAACGTCTACAAAACTCAAAAATTGAGATAGAGATGGCATTGTGAGTACTAACTGGCTATCAATTAAAGTTATATTCTATAATATACGTAGATGCAACCTGTCCAATGGACTACGGCTCTGAATGCAAATCTCTTATCTCAAAGTGCAACATGTCCATAAAGGCTCTGTTCCAAACCGCAACATGTCCTTCACATGCTTAATTTTATCTGTTAGTGGGGTTATGCTTGTAGCAATTTTGTTTACGTTGTGTTCAAGTAAATCTCGCGATTAGTAATAAGCCGTAAATTACTTTGATAGCAGCTATGGAAACTGATGGCAGTGAAGGTGTTGTTGTGGGTGAAGGTAAAGCTGATAGAGGAACCAGAAAGAGAAAACTAGTAAGCAAAGTTTTGAGGTT